>JBBMKA010091357.1:0-43879 GCA_037833695.1 Sechiopsis laciniata
TCCTAATCAGAAAACTAAAGGATGTTTCGCTTAAGCACAATTTTAGGTCTGATGGGGCGAAATTCATTACTATATTAGTATATTATAGCAAATTCTTTATAAAAATATATTCTTTTAAGCCAAATTAACTCTCAATTCTTGAGAGTTATCACTCATGCACATGATCCACTCGAGAATCAATCCCCTACGCCGCGGACCACTCTATCATCTTGATTTCCCATTATTTATTATTTTATTTGTCATTTACCATCTTACCTTTTATTTATTTATTTTTTAGTTTATTCAATTAGTTTCATTAATTTTTTTTTATCTTTATACTTCACCTTTTGATTCATTTTTTATCTCTATACTATCAAAATGTTTATTTTGGTTTATATCTTGTCACCTTAAACTATGACTTTTTTTTTTAATAACCGTGACTTTCGAGTCACTTTACGTGCATCTCGACTAATATTACGGTACAAAAAATTTATAAAAATTTAGTTTTTGAGTAGGTGGTCATGAATTGAACTTATCACCACAAAATCCTCTTTAACCACTAAGTCACTCCATAATGGTTCACCTTAAACTATGACTTAGTTAAAATCACTTTTTTTAATTATTTTGTCCGAACAATTATTCAAATTGTGCTACTCATTATTAATTATAATATATAAAATTAATTTAGAAAATTTATTAAAAAGGTGATAAACGTTGGTTTCATACCACAAATAGACTAAACTTAACAATAGTGATGAGGCATCTCAAAAATGGAATAATGAAGGTTTTTACACCAATAATTTTTATTAAATATACTTCACATTAAATTGATTAAATTTCATAAATTTTGAAATTAAAAAGGTTATGTAATTTTCAACTTCTTCTACTTATAAAAATGAGTTATTTTCACCATTTCTTCACCATTCTAGGATCTACTTCTTTTCTATTTTTGTTTCACTCAATTTGGTACATCTTAAGATTTTAGTGTTAGTTTCAAGTGATGCATCATCTCAAAATTTTAATGCTAATTCAAGAGATGTACATGTCATTCAATCAATATTTTGAAATCCGTTTGTAACTTTACAACTCTACTTTAATGAAGTTAGATAAAATATTTGATCGACAAATTATGATCAAGTACATTTCAAAAAAAAAAAAAAAATTATGATCAAGTGAAAATACATTTTAAATATATCGATATTTCAGTTTATCATTAGTGTATTGTTATTTTTTTTAAATGCATTTCCAAGCAAATGTTTATTAGAAAATTAAATTGATAAGTTATATCCATTTGTTTCGTAAAATTTATGTAATTTTATGCTTATAATTTTTTTAATTAATTAATTTTATAATACAAAACTATAAGCTAGGTAAATAAAAAAGGGAAATTGTGTTCAATAGATCAAATTCAGAAAGTAATTGTAGATCTAGGCAAAAACAAAAACTAATTAGTAATTCTGTTTTTCTTATTAATTTTAAAGATTTTTGTAATTTTTTTTAATACCATATTGCCTTTCTCGCACATTTAATATCATATTCCCCTCATCATTACTTTCCTTAACCGTACATTCCTAAAATATTTTTTTCAAACCATTTCTCTTTCCCTTAGTCTTTAACCTCTGTCATTTCATATTGTTTTTCGATGAATTTATTCTCGTTTTCCGACGATTTCTGGGTTTCTGTTGTTTGCCGTATTTATAGACTCCAAGCCTTCGATTTTTTGGCTCTGCAAGATTTGTAAGGTCCAGCTATTTCTCGATTTTCAACGTGAATCCAATATTTAATTCGATTCTTCCATTTCAAGTTTTCTGATATGACTTTGGGTTTCTGTAGGTGCAATAATGCCGTTGACATTGGTGGCGGCGCACACATAAAACCCTAATTTGTAAAAAATGAAAATAATACGGTTTATTATAATACCGTATTATCATACTCATAACATATATACTTATAATACAGTTTTATTATAATACTGTACTATCATACTCATAACAAATATACTATTACTGTATTATAATACACATTACATAAATATCGTATATGTTATTAGAGAATAAAACTTTATGTTGGTAATGTTAAATCCTTATGAAATTCATTTACCTAATAGGTCGTTTATTTGGATCTTTGTTACCAAACAAACACTGATTATTATTATTTTTTTTTTCATTTCTTGATACATTGTAGTATGAGATTCATAAAAAAGTGTTTTGAATGGCTCAATTAATTTACTAGACTGTCCTATCATATTAGTAACTACTGTATTACAGTCAAATTGATTTACCTTTATAAACCGTGTAAGTATAAATATTAAAGTTTAGAAACCGTATAAGTATCAAAGTTTTCTATACTAGTGTATTACAACAACATATCAAGAAACATTTGGGAAATCAATTGTTAGAATTAAAGAGTATATCAATAACAAAATAACTTAACCATCAATTCATTAAATAAAAAAAAAAAAATCTGAATCATTGTTTGACAACATCAAAATTGACAAAACATTTCATAAATACGAGGTATTTCTTATAATTCTCAAACTGTATTGTTTTAAATAAAGAAGACGTCGCTCAAATACAGTATGTAGACACGTCCTTCGTTTGCCGGTGGCTGGAAGAGCTTGGACGATTGTCGAAATACGTGAGACGAAGATTGTACATTACTCTCTCGACTTTCTTCATCATCTGTATTCTCCTTCTATTTTAGTAATACAGAATTAGTACAACATGTCATAATACCGTGTTTTATATACCATATTACATTAATACCCTATATTACTTTCATCAATACCAATAACGAATGTTACACACCTCAGCTTGCACATTTATCTCTGCATTTTGCTTATTCCCACCTTATTTTAATAATACTGAATTAGTTCACCATATAATAATATCGTATAATCAATCGATCAAAGTAGATTATTAGCACGCATTATTACGGTACACACCACGTGTTTAGTCCGTGTTGTTGTTTTGTTTGATAACATTCCTTAATTCCAAATCAAAACAACAACACCGATAATACCATACATATACATACCAGATTCAACAACACCTACTAAATATCAAACAACAATATCATTATATACAGTACATGTGATAACTCTCAAGAATTGAGAGTTTATAGTTAAGTATAGAAGTATTTTGCAGGAAACTTCGCTACATTATTAGAAGAATTTGCCAATTCAGTTCACCTAAGCATCGTTATTTGAGCAAAATGAAAAATCGTATAGTTTTCTGTTTAGGATAATATTTTAGAGGTTTATTGTAGCAAAAGTGCATGAATGCGTGAGTTTCAAGTTTAGATTCTATAGACCTGATATTTCGATTTCGTTGCAGCATTCCTAGAGAGCGAAGTGTGAAGTTGTTAAAAGAAAATCTCGCTCAAGCAAAGACAACTCTCGCGAAGCAGTCTAGGAAAAACACCCCACTTCGAGCGAAGTGGAATCTAGCGAGGTGGGATGTTTGGAAAAATATTTAAAGTTAAAAACGAGTGTCAAAGCTCCAAGCAAAGACATTAAATCGCAGCCGTTGCTTGTCTGCTCTAGCAAAGGTCGTGATCGCGGATCATGGAGAAGAGAGTGTTAGAAATGGTCCAGAGGGGACAATGCGAATCGTGGAGCAGAGTTGGTAGAAGGTGGAGCAAAGATTGTCAGAGCTTTGTCGCTAGACCCAGCTCTATAAAAGCAGCTCTTAGTTTTTGTTGAGGGCATCCCCCATTTTTTGGAGAGATTATAATCAAGCTTTCCTTCCGTCCAAAATTCTTGTCATTATTATAGTTAGCTTAGTCATTTTAGCTTCCATTTCCAGTTGATAGTAGTTTTGCTTTAGCATTTGTTCATAACTTAGTTGTTTTTAGCCTTCATTTCTAGTTGTAAGTAGTTTTGCTTTAGCAAATAGTCGTAGTTGTGCCCGGAGTTGCAGAGCATAGCTGGAGCTGGGTTCAGAGTTGCTACTTTAGTGATTCCCACCAGGTTTCTTCTAAACTTTGCTTTCTCTTTTCTTGCATTTGCTTTTTTTTTTCGCTTTAGCATTATTTTGTAAGAAAACGTTGGTATTTTGTTATTTGATGAAGATGAACTTTGTTTATTACTTTTCCTTGAATCTATTTATCATCATGAATAGCTAAGTCTATAATCGAAAGGCAGTAGACAAGTAGGAGTATTTCGCTTGAGCAAAGAGGTAGCAAGATGTCAATCTATCAATGCATGATGTGTTAAACTTGAAATACATTTCGGCTAGCTAACTATTTGTATGAACTCTGTTTCGCGTTCGAGAGAATAGAAATGGAGCGAACTTGCATGTCATACACTAGGTTTGTTAAGTTTACTTGCCTTTTAAGAACGCTTAGAGATAAGGTTCTTCCTAGTGCTGATTGGTTGTTTAAATCATTAGAGTTCGAGAGAACCTAGCTAGAGCACGAGAGAGCTATTCTAGAGCTCGAGAGAGCCAAGTGTTAAGCCATCAGTAGTTCGCTTCTTAGCATAACGCCACTTCGCTCTAGCATAATACTCCAAAAATCTTAGCCTCCTTCCGATGCCTTTAACTTGATTAAAGTTAGCTTATCATTCTTAGCATCTTACTTATTTTGTCATTTGTGCCTTGCATCTATTTTGCTTTACCAAACTCTTTTGCTTTACCAAACTTAGTTTAGCTCATCACAAATCCCTATGGAGATGACTTTTACTTACTTTAAAACTTGCTACAACATGACTAGGTATACTTGCGCATTCTAGGGTTGAGACACGCACGCACAATACATCGAGATCAAGATTTGCTACAGCAAAGCTAGAAGCATAGCATCACATTTTTATATTATTTTTATTGTATTATCGAAATACCGCGAACAACATGCATTTAACAAAAAATAGAAATCGGTACACAATAGTTTAAAGCACCAGAAACTCCAAAATATCCAAATCGACACACAATCGAAAACCCCAAAATCCCCAAATCGGAAACTAGAAACCCCTAACCCTACATTGCCTACATTTTTTTTTACAGATTTACTAAAACTAAAAGAATTCCCCAATTTTTTTCGTCAAAACCCTAAACAATCGATTAGCAATATAGTTTATGGGTCGAAAACTTAAAGGACAGTACTTACAGTATATGAATGAAGGAACTTTTTTCTTAAAGATGGAACGACGGACGATTTGCTTGTCGGATTTATGTTTTCGTATGGTATTTTCTACAATGAAACAACTTTAAATTTTCTTCTAGTCGAGAGCTTGAGAGACCATCAATAATGTTCGAATCGTGTGAAAAAAGAAAAGGGAGGTTGACTAGTCTAGTGTGAAGTGATGATCGGAATAGTTGTTGGGTGGTTTCTGTTCAATAATTTTCCTCATTTATTTAATACCATATAAATTAAATGCATTTAATGAGGAGGGTATGTTAGTAATTCCGTTTTATTATGTAATTATTAATGTTTAATAGGAAATTAGAACTGCTAATTCTTTTCTTTTCTTTTTTGCCTATTTTTGTAAATACTTTTGTAATTGGCCTATTCCTAAAAAAGATCTATAAATGATACTTAAAACAACTAGTTAATTAAAACTTGACATCAAACTACCTAACATTCAAAATCACATTAATTATTGCCAACAAGAGCAATAGCTGAGTGATATCAGTACAACTCATGAACCATAAGGTCATGAATTCGAATCTTGAATAAAAAAAAAAGAAACTTACAAGATTAGTCAAATTCAGAAAATAATGATAAATATAGTACTTTTTTAAAAAAATTGCAACCATTAGTCGTTCAAACTAATGGTAATACTGTATTAATGAGTATTTATAATAAGTATTAATATTTATTAATAGACTATGGATGTAAATATTTTAAAATTTGTCAACATTTATAATTATTTTGTTAGAAGAGTCCATCTAGCTAGTACAATTTTCAAAAAAAAAAAAAAATCACACTAATAAATAGCACAATAAATAATAGGGATCAACAAGTGACATCAACCTCTACTATTAATTTAGCGATATGAGGATCAAGATTCATAGTGCTCAACAAAGGAGTGACGAACGTCGTATGGCTCGATGTACTTTGTGTTAAGGGGTGGTATCTCAAAGTAGAACAAGGAGTGACAAGATTCGTATGATTCGATGTACGTACTTTGTTCAAGAGGAGGATTGTTGGGCAAACAAAGTTGACTCATATTGTTAAGTTAAGGGAAAGATCTTGGGTATATAAGGAGGGGACAACACATACATTGATATGAGGCTTTTTGTAACGCCCCGCATTTTCGGGTTAGTTCCTAGTTGGTTTGACCATAAGGGTATTTTGGTATATTATCCATAAGGGCATTTTTGCAATCATTAATTGTTGAATGTGGGTTATTTTGCTATTTCAAGAACTTTGGGGTAATTTCATGATTTAAAAAATCCTTGGGGGCATTCATGGTTTTTGGTTTGTTTTAGTTGAAATTGAATAAAAATGAAAAAAAAAGTTGGTTTGCATTTTGATATATTAAAAAGAGAGGATTTAAAAATAAATAAATGAAGTTAGTAAAGTTGCTTGCATTTGAGAGAAAGAGGAAATGCTAGAAATTGGCTTAAAATAGGCCCATTTAGGTGAAATTAAAATAAAGGAAAGAAGGTCTACATTTAATAAAAGCAAAAAAAAAACCCACTTTTTTTTTTTACTTCTCTCTTTTCACTTTTCTTCTTCTTCTTTCCCACCCTCAAACCCTAGCCATTTCACCCACTACTGCCGCCTTGCACATCGCCGACCATCGTCAAACCCCACCGACCGCCCTCTATGATCAGCCGTCAAACCCCCCCAACCATGCACATCACGCAAGCCCGCACGTAGCAGCAGGCACTTTGTCGAACAACTGCCGAGCTTAGTCTCATGCGCTCACCGCCGCCCTCCTCTTCCTCGTGGACTTCGTCGTACACCTATTTCGGCCGAGTAGCACGCCCAAGGGTGGAGCTTGCTGCATTAGTCTTGGGCAGATTCGACATCTGTAACACCCCTAAAAACAAATGAAAGACTTGACCCCAATTTAACCACTAACTCGCATAGCCCAAAACAACTTTCTTTAAGTCTCGCCTCCTTGAACTTCGACGAACGTGCATGAGACACAATAACAAACCTATGAGTATAAAAATACAAAGTAAGTAGCTACCTTAAGAGGTCTAGTCAGCCATCATTTGAACAAGTTAACCATACAAAAACAAGGATCCTAGATCCCAATTCCGAATGGGAAACACTAAGTTCCCCGAGATAAAACTTAAAATCACCACGGTTAGGAGAAATGTATAGCTCCACAACTTAGGTAACACGACTAGGTCATAGCTCCAACCATTCAATGAGCTAGATGTAGACTTCTCCTAATCTTGCACATGCCAGCTAATGTATCACTACGATACCCAACCCAGATAGTGTGGTTGCCACCCTGTAACCTTCGATTAATTTCTCGATAACAGCTATTGAGTATGACCTGATATACAATTTCAGGAAAGTCACCCAAACTATCATCTTAGCACCATATTTAACTTAGGGAAAATGCCCATGAGCTCAAGGGGTGGGATCCTGGGATCAATTGCTCCACACACCAACAAGTAACAAGTCTACCTTTTTCAAACTACCAGATCCTCGGTACACTCATTTATCAAAGAAACTAAGGCAAAAAATAGGCTATTTGGCCATATCTTCTAAATCGTCCTGATTCGTAACCCAAAATAACATGAAGTATCGTAGTCCGGCCTCGTACTAAATTCCTAATTAAACTCTTAGAATTAAGCTGTTAGCTGGAGTCACGATAAGCATATAAACTTTTCATGACCCAGATAGCAACGCTTTCACACACATTTCCTTTCTCTAGAGCTAGACCCCCTTTCAACTAACGAATTACTTGTCCACAGCTCAGTTACTGCTACATCTTTGACTTTACTATCCATCCTATCCAACTTATGGTCATTCGCTTTTCTCACAGAAAATTATACTCGACTCAATAAAGTTTACGTAAAAGCTTGACATATTAACACGTCAAATATCCATCATACCCACCTTATCAAACTAGAGCAACTTCTATAACACGCTTTAAAAAAATCTCCTTTAAGTTCCACACATTTGCTAGAATGCGTAATAAATTGTGCTAATCACACAACACACTAACATGTATACATATATTCATCAACACAAACTCCTCTACTACATACTGAGCTTGTACCCATAACAAGAGAATATACCAAACTTATAACTGTAACAATAAACAATGCTTAAAGGTACCTTAAAGAAAGGATCCCTTAACTTGTCATAAATCTCATCATGCCTACAAGAACACACAACAAACTCTGATCTTCTAACTCTTGTATCCCTCCTTCAACACCTTTATCTCTCTTGTCCTCACCGACTATGTAATAGGACATCAATGTTCTATTATTCAATCAATCCAATAATGTAATGCTCACTAGCTCACCACACAACCATATGTAGATATGTTTCGGATACCTTATACATCAGTCAATCTACAATCATATTAAAGTTTAAAGAAAACTCTCATAGATACTTACCTGGGTCCAAGTGTGAACATTTCAAACAACCAAGAACTCAATCTTCAAGCCATAAGTTTCTTCTTGGAAAAGAAAAACACCCACCATTGAGCCTTTTGTTCCATCCTTTCTTGGAAGCTAATCACAAAGATTTATTTGTTAATAAGATAAAATGAACCAAAATACAAATCACCTCTAACATTCAAACATAGCCAACCAAAGTCTGAATACTCACTGGATTCTCTCTTAGGAATAGACTTCATTGAATTCTGTAAAGTACCCATGGAGAAATCGACTAAAACAACCATGAAAAATCCAAACCCATGCTTAGATAGTGCTCGCTGGAGTTTTAGATAAACAAAGGTAAAATCTCAATGTTTGAGTACCAAACTAGATATCAAAAGAAAGAGGAGGAGAATGCAAGTTCAACGCAATAAGAATCACGTGAATCGAAGTTATGAACTGAAAGTTATCACACGTTGAAGTTTCACTGGGGAAATAGGCATCTTGGCCGAAAAATCATCCCTCTATCCACAAAATCTCACGTTCACCTTCTGTTTTTGATTTCAACCACTTAAAAATATGCTAAGTCATTGCCCATACACCAGCAAGCATGCCATATGTCAAGTATTCACTTTTGACCTTTTTTTTAAAAAAAAGAAAAATTGAAAATCATTCCTTACAACATCAGTCGTAGAGGTTCGTGGCTTTCTGGGTATGACAGGTTGTTACAGATGATTCGTTGCCAACTCTTTCCAAGATAGCGAGGCCTACAACACGGTTGATACGGAAAGGTTGCGAGTTTGTCTGGAACGACGCATGCAAGAAAAGTTTTTCAGGGTCAAAGAAGCTTTTGTTATAGCGCTAGTTTTGACAGTTCCAGATGGGATAATAGGTTTTATAGTGTACATTGATGTTTCTCATAAAGGGTTAAGTTGTGTTTTGATGCAGCACGAGAAGATGACTGCCTATGTTTTCCCGTCAGTTGAAGTTCTTTGAGCTTAATTACTCAGATCACGATTTGGAGTTCGCAATAGTGGTTTGTGCATTGAAGTTTTGGAGGCATTACCTGTATGGAGAGAGGATTCAGATTTTCACGGGTCACAAGAACCTCAAGTACTTCTTCACTCAGAATGAGCTATTATGAGACAGAGAAGCTGGCTCGAGTTGATTAAGGATTGTGACTTTGAGATTTTGTACCACTTAGGTAAGATGAATGACGTGGCAGAGGCACTTAGTTGAAAAGTGTCGGTCTGTAAATTTTTGGTTTGAGCTGCCCTTGTTAGTAAGAGGTGTGAAGTAGGCAGGTATTATAGTAATAGTGGACCAGGTTACCACCAGGGTAGCACAATTGACAGTTCAGCCATCTATTAGATAGAGGATTGTTGAGGGTCAGTTGAGTGACACAAAGTTAGTCAAGATTATGGCCCGAGTTTAGTTTGAGGGTGACACAGATTTTGTAGTTGCTTCCGATGGAAGTTTGATGTATAGATGGTGCCTATGTGTGCCAGAGGGCTTGGGACTGAAAGCTGAGTTATTGACCAAGGCTCAAAATTCTCCGTGTGCTTAGTATCCGAAAGGTACCAAGATGTATTAGGATTTGAAACAGTCGTTTTGGTGGAGCAATATAAAGAGAGAGATAGTTGAGTTGTTAGTTAGTGCTTCACCTGCCAGCAAATGAAGGCACCCAGGCAGAAGCTAGTAGAACTTTTGTAGCCTTTAAGTTTACAAGTGTGAAAGTGGGAAAATATTTTAATAGATTTCATTTCAGGCTTACCGAGCACCCCGAGAGGTTATAAAATGATTTGGGTGATGGTAGACCATTTGACCAAGAGTGCACATTTCATGCCAGAGAGGATCATTTACTCCGTGGAAAAATGGGCACAACTGCTCCTTGATCAGGTTGTAAGGTACCATGGGGTACTAGTTAAGATTGTTTCGGATAGAGATTTTAGGTTCACTGCTCGCTTTTGGAGAGCCCCCTAGAAGGGGTTTGAGAATCGAGTGCTGTTCAGTATAGCCTTTCACCCTCAGTTAGATGTCCCCGTTTGAGGCATGGTATGGTATGCGTTGCAGGTCCCTTGTCTGTTGGGACGAGGTTGGGGACAACAGCTAGCGAGACCATAGTTACTCAGACGGCTAGTGAGGTAGTTCAGGAAGTCAAGGATCGTAGGTTAACAGCTCAGAGTCAACAGAAAAGTTATGCAGATATTCGGAGTAGAGCTCTAGAGTTTGAGGTTGGCCAGCATGTGTTTTTGAAGGTAGCCCCGATGAGAGGTACCTTAAGGTTTGGTAAGAAGGGGAAGTTGAGTCCCTGGTTTGTTGGGGCCTTTGAGATTCTAGAAAGGATTGGGGCAGTAGTGTATCGTTTAGCTCTACCGTTGTTGTCTGCAGTGCACAACGAGTTCTATGTTTCGATGTTAAGACAATACTTAACATGGATTTGACTTTTGATGAGCAGCCAGTACAAGTTTCAGCCTGAGAGCGTAAGACCCTGCATGATCGGGGGACCAGTTTGGTTTAAATATTGTGCAAAAACCAGTGAGTTGAGAAAGCAACTTAGGAGCGTAAGGACGACATGTGTTCTCGTTATCAGGAGTTGTTTGATTCTTAGGACTTTCGAGGAAGAAAGTCATAAAGGAGGGAATGTTGTAACGCCCCACATTTTCGGGTTAGTTCCTAGTTGGTTTGACCATAAGGGTATTTTGGTATAATACCCATAAGGGCATTTTTACAATTATTAATTGTTGAATGTGGGTTATTTTGCTATTTCAAGAACTTTGGGGTAATTTCGTGATTTCAAGAATCCTTGGGGGCATTCATGGTTTTTGGTTTGGTTTAGTTGAAATTGAATAAAAATGAAAAAACAAAGAGTTAAAGGGTTTGCATTTTGGTATATTAAAAAGAGGGGATTTAAAAATAAATAAATGAGGTTAGTAAAGTTTCTTGCATTTGAGAGAAAGAGGAAATGCTGGAAATTGGTTTAAAATAGGCCCATTTAGGTGAAATTAAAATAAAGGAAAGAAGTTCTACATCTAATAAAAAGAAAAAAAAAACCCACTTTTTGTTTTTACTTTTCTCTTTTCTCTTTACTTCTTCTTCTTCCCCACCCTTAAACCCTAGCCACCTCACATGCGCTGCCGCCTTGCATGTCGCCAACCACCATAAAACTCCATCGTTCACTGCCTGCAATCAGCCATCGGACCCCCCAGTCACCCGCATCATGCGAGCCGGCACGCAGCAGCAGGCGCTGCGTCGAACAACTGCCGAGCTCAGTCGCGTGCGTGAACTGCCGCCCTCCTCTACCTCGTGGACTTCGTTGCACATCTATTCCGGCCGAGTAGCACCCCCAGCCGCCAGTCATGCCCAGCTTCACGTGTTGTAAGCTCGTACAACCCCTGTTCGCTAGCCGCCACGCACATTACGCGTTTTGTAGCATCAGCACCTTGTGCGTGCTGATTCCGACCTATTCGAGTAGTGGGTAAGTTACTTTTAGACCCTTATTGGGATTTTTGTGTTGGATTGTTTAGAATTGGGTTGTTGTGTTTAATGGGTAAAATATGTTTAGGTTGTGGCGATTGCTGGTCTTCGAGTGGTGTGTTCTGTTGTTCGCGACTAGCATCGTATCTCTGGTTTTGGACAGCCATGCTGATTTTGGGTTTTGGATAAGTTTCTGAGTTCGATCTCGTGGTTAATCAATGGTCATTTTAGGTATTGTTACTAATTGGAGAATTAATTGGTAGGTTGTTTTGTAATTCGGCTTTGCATTGTTGAGATAAAAGGATTTGTTCTGTAAGCTTCAATTTCAGGTAAGGACTATCTCTACTCGGGTTGTGTGGACCCTGCATAAGGAGAAACTCACTATGTTCTCTCATATGTATTGACGTTGAATAGGGTGTTTGTTGGGTATATGTTTGGTTGTGATTGTTTGTTATTTTGTTAACCTGTTTACTCTATTTGATGTGTCTCGGGATTATTGGGTCCCAAGGTACAACCTTGCATATGTATCTCTAATGTTATAATTGTATGTGTGATTCGGGATTATGGGGTCCCGGGGTGCTATTGTGTATGTATTTTCTATAATTATATTTCTCGTGAACATGCTAGGATTATAGGGTCTTAGCATGTGGTTGTTCTTATGATTTGTTCTATGCTTCTCTTGGTATGTCTGTGAGCTGGTGATGATGTGTGTTAGTATGTAGCTAGTCCTGATCATGTAATGAGTAGTATCCTGTTAGGGAGACTATATAAGAATATCGAGCATTTTTAGTGATCTGTTAGGACTGAGGTGATAAACATTTGTAATAGAACTCTTACTTGTCATCATCTAGAGGCTGTAGAGACACGACGTACCGTTGTTTCATTGGGTCGGTGTCGTTGAGGATTTAATCTCACGCCCGATAGCCGGGGATGTGTTATACCGCGTTGCCCAACAATGTCTAGTTTATAACCCTATAGGCGGGCCTTGATCATAGTGTACGCATGTTATGAGAAAGTTTTAGCTTGGGGCGATAGGTGTCCGACTCAGATCGCTGGTGAGGGCCTCCAAGACCGTGACTCAGTGGACACCTTTCTTCGAGTTGTTCGGCATGACGACCTGGACTAGGTCAGTCTGTGTAGGCCTACACCTGACTGGTTTCCAGCACCATCCGGTGTATGCGTACACGCACCGAGTGTCAGGTAGATTACTCACCTAGACCGGTGTCGTCAGTACACCAGTAGTGAAAAGTTGTGTTTGAGCTAGATAGTTGTGTAACAAACTTTATGACCAGTCGCATTATCTAGAACAGGTGAGTGTTTGAAAGGCTACACAAGAGAGTTATGTAACGAACTTCAAGATCTGTCGTATTCCTATGTTTAGGTGAGTTTAAGGGCCTCACAAGAGAATTGTGTAACGTACCTCATAACCATTTTTATTGCTAAAGTTAGGTGAGTGTCTTGAAGGCCTCACAAGTGAGTCATGCAGCGAACTTTATGATCAAGTAAAAAGCTAAGATAAGCTAAGAGTAAGTTAATTGGTTGAGAAAGACATGTAACAAAATTCATGGTCAGTTAGTAAGCTATGTGGAGACGAGAGTAGCATGTATTGTTAGCATGTTGAGTTCTACTTTGTGCATTGTACACCTGTTAGGGAGTTCTTATTTAGTATTCTTTTATACTCACCCTTTCTGTGGTTATTTTCTTTCCACAGATAATCAGAGACACCATCGAAACTGTTAGTTGGGAGATGCTGAAGTGATCATGGGTGGAGCTTGCTGCATTAGTCTGAGTAGTTGATAGGATAGAATTTCCTTTCATTCGTTTGTTGGGCATGCTAAGATAGAGCTCCTGTTATTTCTGTTAACTATTGTAATGCTGTTGGACATGGATGCCTCTTTGCATAATTTCATTTATTTATTTAAATTTATTTAAATTATATTTGGAACTACCTTGGCCGAGGGTCTTTACTTATTATTTGAAACAAATTCAATCGGAGCAATTGCTTGTTTTAAATTTGAAATTCAAAAAAATATACATATTTAAACCGTACTTAAGTCAGCATGTTTGTAAGATTCGTAATTTAAAATTACGGGCTCTTAAACTTTTTGCGTGATGATCAAAAGCAAAACCATAAAAGTTTAAGTGAACAATATCATTTTAACTTGGAGGGTTTGTGATAGTTCCTCATTTTTGAAGTTTTAATTTTTTCTATAAAATTTATTTATTTTAAAATAAAATACACGTGGTAGCGCATGTATAAAATCTAGTTGTTTTGAAAACTGGCCAATTTTAATCCTTGTTTGAAAAAAATTAAACATAAATTTTACATATAATATAAATTATGACTACATTTCAAGAAATTCATTGAGTGACATGTCATACTAAAAATTATGATTGAAAATTGAAATTGGATGGATTTAACTGGTCACTTTTAAAAAGTACATGAATTAAAGTGAATATATTTTTTAAAAGTGGTGAGACGAAATTAGACATTTTAAATTGTTATGTCCGAAATAATATTTAAATAATCTTGATTTATTTTATTAAAGGTCAAATAAAAAATATTTAAGTTCAAAAAAATATCGAAAACTTTATCGTAATTAACCCTTAATTAGTCTGTTTACAAATGTTTTCTATTACCATTTATATTTGTGACAGAGGAATGACATGAAAAAACTCATTTTCATGGAGATTTTGAAGAGTTTGTATGTTGAGTGGTTTAAAAATGATTTATTGATTTGAAATGAGTAATTATTTTAAGTGGTTTAAAATGAGTGATTGTTTTAAGTGATTATAATAGCTCATTTGTAATAGCTAGTTGAAAATCACGTAACAAACACCCTCTAGAGGTAATGAGATGCTAGTATGGATATCCATTTTTCCAGCGAGGTCGGGAACGAGAATTGTATTCCCCATCCATGTTTTCTCAATTCTCGTCTCGTTTATCTTTTTTTTTTTAAATAAAATATATTTTTTAATGAGGATTTTGCATGTGTAATAAAAAAGGACAAAATATTTCCATCTATAGCACAAAATAAAAACTAATTCATTTGTAGCAGAAAATCTAAATTGAATTCTATTACTCATAAAATTCAATCAGTGATAGAGTTCTATTACTAGTTGATTTCTATCATACTCATTCTATTACTAGTCACCGATAAAAAATTATGTGCTATAGATGAATGATTTTAGAAATCGTGTTGCAAATATAATACAAGAGTTAGAATACGTTGCTCATAATAAATTTTCTTTTTTTTATTTCACCCCTTTAATTTTTAAATAAATATATATTTATTGGTAAAATTATCTATACATATGAATATTTTTCTTTAATAATTAACATTATAGTTGAAACTTATAGATATTTTTCAAGAAAATTTAATTATTTGAAATTATTGACCAAAAAATATATATAAAAATGGAAAAAAAAATAAATTAAAAAAAATCCTCGCGGGAAATCTTCATCCCGATCCCCAAGAAAAAAAAACAAGAATTTTTGTAGGGACGTGATTTATTTTGGCGGAAGGACGGGGACGGAGAATGATGTTGGTGCACCAAAAAAGGGATTATTATTATTCTCATTTTGATATCAACCAAAAAAAGGATTAAAATAATAATTAATGAGGTGAGTGAATATATGACACGTCGTCTAATTCGAATATTCTATTGCATATTCATAACATATTTTATTTTGCGTGGAAGAGTTTTATTGGGTAATAATGTAGGTGGGGACGGTCTTTAGCTTACGTGATTATTTTTGTCTCTTTGTGCGCCTGGGGATTCTGATTGGATTAAAAAATGATAGTCAAACCCATCAATGGACAATTTCGTCAAAGGGCTAAGCCCCTCCACTTAAAATAGTGTTTATATCTTGATAAATATGACGAAATAATTCAACAAAAATGTATTAATGTTATAAAGTAAGAAGAACCATAATAAATGAGAGAATGAGATTAGGGAGAATATGAAAGATCTTAATATTGTTGTATTTCAAAGATTTCAATACACTCTTATCTTATTTATAAGATTTACATTGATATAAGTAGATTTCAAAATATATATAAAATATTGATATTAAGTTAAAAGACAACTTATTTAGGGTTTTCTCTCCTTTATGAGAGTCTTTCCTCTCTGATGAGGGTTTCGTAAATGGTGTTAGTTCGTGTTTTTGCACTTGTTTACTTTGATAGTTCTTCTTGGCAATTCTTCTTTGTTGGTCAGTGTTTGAAGTTTCCTTGTGATTTTTCGAAAAAATTAGAGCCTCTTCCTTTATCATGTCATTTTTGTTAATTTTTTGATCAATTTATTCTAGAGTTCAGAGAACCACGGAGGAAATTATGGGTAAGATGATCCTTCTTGCTTTCTGCCAAAAAAGAATGTCCAACTGAGCATTGATGCAAAGGTTTTGTCAAATAGACCGATGATGTGGAAGCCTTTCGTTTGGTTCTGAAGTCCATCTAACGGGTGCATCCAGAAATAAAGATTTCATTTGCAGGTGACAACTCTCAAATAGAGCATAATTCGGGCAACTTTTTTAAGCATTTCTTAGATTTCTTTGGGCAATTAACGTAAGTAAAAGTTAAAATGCAAACGAAAAAGATAAAATTCATTGCGCATTTACATTTAGGCATAAAAGGAGACAACATCTCATGTTTAGCGTAAAAGAGAACGATCAGTGCATTAATATATACAAACTGCCATGCAACGTTAAGAAGCTAAAGAAACTACCGTATTGGAACAAAATGACTAGCGCAGCTGAGAACTGCCAAGACCCAGCGCACTAAATGAGCTATTGCATTCGAAGAATCACATCACCGCGAAAATCTCAGAAAATCAATTAATGGAGATTCAAGCGATAATAGAGACATTCCAGAACCATCCAAGCTTGCTAGCCAAGTAAACCGACCCTATATAAAAAGAAGGAAAAATCCTAAAGAGGGGTCAATTGACTGGTAGTTGGTTCGCCGTGGATATATTCCACAGTCGAAGACAACCGGGAGGTGTTCGTGGTATCTGATGACAAGGAGTCCACCCATCTACAGCAATCGCACCATTTTCCTTATTTTTATTTCTTTTTGTAGTTAGGAGTAGTTCGTAGATTTGTAGAGAACTTTTTCGTAATGCTATTTTGAATTTTCTTCTCTGCATCTTTTTCATTTTGTTTAACTAGATTATGAGGCATATTGTGGGAATTCGTATGTAGAATGTATGTTAGGATTGAGGGTAAAAAGATTTTATAATCTTGTTCACACATTTAACTTGCGTCGATTAGCTACCCACGTATGCTAAGGAAAGGGATCTGGTGGAAGATCACGGCAGGTTATGTTAGGTCGATGTGAGGTCTCTCATATTGTTTAAGAAGTTAGGGATAACCTTACTAATGCATGCGTTGCTTAGAGTTTACTATGAAGAACCGCATCGGGAGCTGGGTTTGCCATAAACCAATGATTGCGAGAGTAATCGTTAGAAATAAGGAAACATGAAATCTATCTTACCATAATCGCATGATTAGCATCATTCACATTCGCATTCTTCACCTAAGCCTATTTACATTTCGCATCGTAGGACCATTAAAACAACAACAGGCCAACCATTGTTTTTACATATTTTGCACGACTCTTAAGTTAGTAAAATTAATTCTAAACATCAATCCTTATGGAGAAGATAAAATATATACTTATCACTTGACTACATTTCGACTGCGTATACTTGCCTAGAATGCAATTCTAAAACGTAGGATATTAGAAATATAATACTTAGAATTTATCATTAGGTAATTTATACAACACAGTCGAATCGCAACCCTATCAAGTTTTTGGTGTCGTTGCTGTGAATTGATTATTTAGAATTTGTTTTAATAGCTTAAGTGTAGTTCTTAATTGATAAAAGGCTGAACACTTTGTATTTCAGGGAAACTTAGAAATCGAAGCACAACAACCTATAGAGAAGAAGTCCCAACGCACTATCATGAGTGACAAACTTCAAGAACATGACATATAATTATTTTGCAAGTCAGTACTGGAACAACAACACTGCCCCTCCTCAAATACAGTATTATCAAGAATCAAGAAATGTAGAGGAGGCGTACATAACATCTTTTTACGCATCGCATCAATCAACCAACTAGAACGTTTATCATCAAGAGTATGGGAATTCACAAGGCAATTATTTCCAGAAGCCAACTGTTCTACATCATTGACACCAACAGATGTCGTATGGAAGTTACAACAACATGAATTATATAACAAAATTTGGGCGTCATGAACCCAATTATCTGCTATATCATCACGAGCCATGTTTGGAGGAAGTTGTTCGAAATAGTTTGGCAAAAAAGAAAGCCGCGATGCAGAGTAACTGACTTATGCTAAATGAATACACAGATCCCTGAAATCTCATGCACTCTTACACAATGCCGAACCAACCTTAGAAGATGCACTAAGGGAAAGCACAATCAAGCGAGAAACCATTTATCAGAACCACCTGGATTTGATGAAAGAACTAAATGCAGTAGTGAACCACTGCGAAAGTAATTACGTGAAGGAACTTTCTCTTGCAGAAGTCATGAGAGAAAGTTTGGCAAAAAGGGAATAGATCCTAGCTTCACTAAGATGCGCAGAAGAGGAAAGAGAGCAGTTTATAGATGTGTAAGGACTGGAAAAGGCATGGAAGACAGAAACAACTTCAAAAATTCCAGATCCAAAAGATGAAATAGAGCATCAAAGTAGTGTAGCGAGAAGATCCTTTACTGATGCTGAGTAGAACGAACCTAACGAATGCCAAATGGAGGATGAAGATCCTCATCTATTCTTTCATTCGGTGGATAATGAGCCAGTAGTGGATAGAGAAGAAATTGAGCTTCATTTCCTCGAGGATGGGGCGATCGAGTGATAACTGCAGGCTAATGAAGATAGCCTCAAAAGCGGGGAATCACTAGCAATCGTGCTTGTCGCTTTTGAGCTATCGCGCCCATAAACTCATTATGAAATGATTAGTTAAGATAGCGACATAAGGGCAACCCAGACAAGTTTCATCCTGACACTCGACAAGGCGAATGATGGAGAAAGAAAAGAACAAGCCATCAAAGAGGGCGATATTTAGAAAATAAATAAATGGCCCAAGGAGAAGACAAAGAAGATCGGACGAAATGCAGCACAAAGGTTCCGCCCACAGCATGCAGCATTCCTGGAATGCGGTTATCAATATTTATGACTTTGTGTTTTTATTTATGCACTTTTTTATTTTTAGGAATAGGATATTTACTTTTTAGAATTTTTCCTCTTTAGAATATTTTTATTTTTGTTAGCGATAAATAAGGAATTGTGCGGTGCCAAAAATAAGATCACTTCCCCTCCTTCGATAGAAATATTATTTTTTCTTTTTATTGTGGGGGGATCAAAGCGTAATCATTATAAATATCCTTCAAGAGTAAGTAAAAATTCACAAACTCTCGAGCCCTCAACACAAGACTCTTTCAATCACCCAAACCCTAGTTCCACCATTCAACTTCAACCCAACTCAATGACCCTAACTCGCAAGCCCATAAGCAAGACTGAAAATGGGAAGAAGATTGATAATCATAAGCAAATTCGTAACCTAACTTCTGAGCGAGGAGGGGGCTCACATCGGTAGCAGACTAGGAGCAAAAAGATCTACGGTAACCAAACATTAGAGGAAAAGCCATCGCTAGTCCCTCAACATGTTGCAGCAAGAGACGAAGCTCTACCCTCCTTGCACTAAGAGCGAATCTTGCCAAGCAGTCATGAATACAGAGAACACGAGCTGGAAGAAAAGGAGAAACGAGAAGCTTCAGCCAAAGTGGTTAAGCAGTCCCCTAGATTTTGCAGCATAGAAAAAGAGTCAATGAAAGCAAAGGTGTTACCGAGACCTCAAGAAATGGAGGACCTCAAGCGAGGGTTTCAACCAGGCAAGTTGCTAAAAGAGACCTCCGATAGGATTGATGCGCTAGGATGGATGAGTTTCTTGCAACCAGCCTGTAAGAACCCGATTCTAAAACAGTCCTAAAAACAGTTCTTACTCAGCATGCATGAATTTAAAATCATTCAAATTAAAGGAAAGCTAGAAGGAACTTAAACATTTCCAAAGAATAAGCTATTCAAACATAAAAGTTATCCAAATATAGTTAAAGACTCTGGCCAGAGATTTATTTAAAACAAATAGAACATAATCCTTATTTAAAACAAATAGAGCATAATCCTCCTAGCAGGAACTCCATTCCCAACTACATTCTGAACAAAAAACTCAAATAGAAATAATAGAGTAAATGCTGGAGGACTCCCATGATCCATCAGCTATTTCTCTAGCCATCCCGGTGCTGTCCAAAGTTACCTGATGGAAAACTACAGAAATAAGGGTGAGTACAAAGGCACTCAGTAAGAATCCCCAATTGGGGTATAATACGTAAACAACACATCATCTAGCATACATGCAATACAGCTTACCAACCAGTAGTAGAAACATGAGTCATCAAAATAGCTCTCAAACCTCGAGAGTCTCTAACTGATCCTGGACACTTGGGTGAGTCCCCAAGTGTTTGGCTCTAAACAGGAACGAAATGGTGTACTGACAACATTAGCCCGAGGGAGTCTTCCTCTCGGCATCTAATGCATGTGCGCGCACACTGCATGCTGCTGTAAATCGGGTAAATGTAGGCTTGCACAAACTACACTGATCCAGGTATGCATGCCTAACTAGACACGGATTGATGTCCACTGATCCAAAGCTGGTAGGAAGCCCTCGGCACCCAACTGTGGCAGCCTGTTCACACCAAAGCTTGAAGCTAAGGATCATTTCGAGGTAGGCTTACACCAAAGAAAGGATCCTACTCTAGCAGACTACATACTAGGCTTATGTCGGAGTCGTAGCTACTTCACAACTGACTATCGGGGGTGGAAAATCTATCATCGCTGGTCTCAACCCAGTGGGGGCAACATACATCGTGCCTGCTCTTATCCTCTAGATGATGACAACCTAATCGAAGCTGCATAAAGAGTTTGACTCGTTCAATTCATAACAGATCACAACATGCTTAATAGTAAAGACGAGAAACCCTAGCATGGTACTAACAGACATGCCACAATAAGTCAAGGAATGCTCTCAAATAGTCAGGAAATCATATCAACCTATCCACTAAGACATGCTAGTCAAACAGTAAAATAGGCAGCGTACAACACTATCAATGTATATTCACGTAGGGTCCACACAACCACTACAAGAAATCCTTACCTGAAATAGAACAGAACAAATATACGATACTCCTTGAAGTGCAGATAACCAACCACGTATAATCAACCTAGACAAATAGTAGTAATAAAAAATTAATATCTAAACAGCTAACTATTTATCTAGGCTAACCAAAAGTAATACGGCCCGAGAACAGAGGTTACCCAAACTGAAAGGCAGGTTCGGCATCACAGGGCCAAGGTTGTAGCAAGGACGAGGCTCGACTGCACTGACATGGGCTGGCACGGTGAGGCTACTCAAGCTATGCGTGCGGGCGTGAGCGGTGAAGGCAAGCAGGGCTACGGGATGGGCGTGTCACTGCACAAGGGCTACGACAGGGAGCAGGTGAAGCATACGGGCGGCACGGCTGTGGCGTGTGCGAGGCGGGCTGTGCAGGTTGGCATGCGACATGGTGTGGCTGTGATTGCGAAGGCCAGCGATGCGAATCTGCGACTGATGCTGCGCAAGGGCTCAGAGATGGCGATGGAGTGCAACTGTGATCGCGGGGCTGTGTGAGGCTCGATGAAGGTGATGGCATAGGGCTACAATGGGATGCGTGTGGCTGGGGCTCGATGAGGCTGATGTTTTCGGTGGCAACAATGAAGAAGAAGGGAAGGGGGAGGTGGATTGATTGAGAGGAAAAAGAGAAGATGGTAAATAGGCGATTTCTCTCTGGCTCTCTATCTCTTTCTCTGGAAATGATGAACGAATGAGGGACTAATCGATCGATCGATCGATTAGAACTCCCAACCTTAACACGTGGTGAAAACTCAAGAATTACAAAACTAACCCCAAAAGCCCTGAAATTGCAAACACAGCCTAAGACTCATTAAAATGTAGAACTAACCCCGATGCTCGATAAATCACCAAATGTAATGGCCCCAGTTTTCATTCCGGTTCCCTAGGTATGTTTCTTTGGGCAGTTAGGGTAGTTTTAGGTCTTGAAGGCATTTTGGTAATTTAGCTTTAGGGTTAGTTGGTAATTTATTGAGCTTCAAGGCTGTTTCTGCTTTTTACTCAGTTGGGCTATTTTTGTGATTTCAAGTGCTTGAGGGTTAGTTTTTCTTTTAGAGGAAAAAGGGCTTGTTTGTTAAAAAGAGTTTTTTAGTTAAAAGAATAAGAAAAGCAAAAGAGGTTGTTTTGATCGATCAAACAACCAGAGAATGCCAAACCCTTCTTCTCCTTTCTCCTCTCCATCGATCCACTCTCCTTCAATCTCCATCGCCACCGAGATCTCCATTACCAAGCCCTAACCACCGAGCCTCCTCGCCCACACCATCGCTGTCTTCGAGCCAGCCCGCACCGTAGCCCAGCATAGTTGCCGCAGCCTTGCCCTCACGGTGCTGCATCGTTGTTGCTCACGTACTTCTTTGCCATGCTGTACTCACCAGCTCGTCGATCTGCATCGCTGCCTAGAGCACACGCTTGTGCCGTTCCACCCGCACGGCCTCACCTCGCTCACGTCGTGTCGTAGCCCCACCGCAAGCACATGCCCGCACAGTCCACGATTGCATAGCCACTGATTCACTCGCCGCATCGCCTCGGACCATCCACGTAGTAGCTTCGCAGTGTCGCACGGTCAGCCGCTCCGTGCCACACGCACAGCCTCGCCCGCCCGCAGCTGTCGCACATCTCTGTCAGCTCACAACCGAGGTCTTGTGCTGCCGGAGCTGCCCTTCAATTTGAGTAACTCATGTTTTTTAGCCCTGTTGTTGTTGGATAGCCTAGATAATAGTTTCCTGTTTAGTTGATAATTTTACTATTATTTGTCTAGGTTATTTGTCGTGGTTGGTTCTGCAGCTCGAGGAGCATACATATTGTCTGTTCTGCATCTATTTTCAGGTAAGGATTCCTTGTCGTGGTTGTGTGGACCCTGCGTATTGTCATTGATTGTATTCTGGTTGTTTGTTACTGTTTTATGAACATGCGTTAGTGGGTAGGTTCTTGTTTGCTGGTTTATTGTTGTATGAGCATGTGCTAGTGGATAGGTTATTGTTTGCTGGTTTACTGTTGTATGAGCATGTGCTAGTGGATAGGTTTGCTGTGAATTGTCTGATAGGACCTGGCATGTAGATCATTGTACCCTATATTGTACTATCTCGATTGTAGTGGCTGTTATGTTATATGTTGACTGTTTGTATTCTGATAGACCTATTGTGCAATTCTGTTGTTGGTACTCTGTTAGATCTAGGGTGCAATACTCTTAGCTAGTTCCTGTCAGGTTGTCATCATCCAGAGGCTGAGAGTGGACCAACGTACGTGTCCCCACCGGCAGAGTTTAGTGAGGGCAGATCTCTCACCCCTGGCAGCCGGGCGTGGTGTAGCTTACCACCCCGACATAAGTCTAGTCTATGGCTTGCTAGAGTGAGGTCCTTTCCTTGGTGAAAGCCTACCTCGAGACGACCCTTAGCTTTAGGCGTTAGTGTGAACAGGCTTCCACAGTAGAGTACCGAGGGCCTCCCACCTATTGTGGATAAGTGGACACCTTTTTGAGTCTTAGGCATCCGTACCTAGACCGACATAGTTTATGTAGGCCTACATTTATCTAGTTTGCAGTAGTTTGTGGTGTGCACGTACACGCACTAGATGCCTGGAGGAGAGCTCCCTCGGGCTAGTGTGTCAGTACACCTTTCCATTCAGTTTAGAGCCAGACACTTGGGTACTCTCCCGAGTGTCTAGAATTAGAGACTCTCGAGGTTCTAGAGTTATGTTGATAGCTCATTATGAGATCTAAGCTGGATCCCTTAGCCGAGAGTTAGAGACTCTCGAGGTTCGAGAATATTGTTGTTGGACTCGTCGTGAGATTGCCTGCTTGTATGTTTGTAGTGCTTATTGAGTGCCTTTGTACTCACTCTTATTTCTGTTGTTTTCAACCAGGTAACTTGGGACAGCGCCGGGACGGCTAGAGGAGGAGCTAATGGATCATGGGAGTCCACTGGTAACTTTACTCTATTGTTTTATTTGGGTCTTTTGTTCAGCATGTAGTTGGGAACGAAGTTCCCTATAGAAGAATTTATGTTATGGATGTGTTAAATAAATCTTAGGCCAGAGGCTTTTTTGGATAATATTTATGTTTGAACTATTTACCCATTTGAAATGTTTAAGTTCCTTTCAAGTTTTACATCTATCTAAATGGTTTTTAAATTCATGCATCCTGATTAAGAACTACTTTTAGGTTTATTTTAGAGTCGAGTTCTTACACCAAAAAAGCCCTTAAAGCTGAAATTACCAAAATGCCCCTCAAGGTTAAAACTGCCTTAACGGCCCAACGAAACAACCTAATTAACTATGAAACATACCTGGTGAATCGAGACAAAAACCTGGGCCGTTACATAGCCGTAGATACAAGGCTGGATTGGGTTCGCCAATTCTATGCAAACTTAAAAGAAGAAAAGTCATTCTTCTAAAAAATGGAAGGCCGAGTAATTGACTACCGATCAATCGCTTGGAATCAAGCGTTTAAGCTTCTCGATAATAATGGAGCAGCATGCCAAACACTATTGGAAGCACCTTCGAATGAGCAATTACTGGATTTCCTAAAGGTATTCACAATGACTGGAGCAAGGTGGGAAGATTCGACTTCGCATCCATCAGGGTGGATAAAAACTTAGTTGTATTTTTGGCTTTGTTTCATTAAGACTACGATCATGCCAAAAATGCAAGATGCATTTGTGCATAGGAGCCACGCATTACTGCTATAAACAATCAATGCTGGAATGAGCATTAACGTGAGCTGGATAATAGAAGGACAAATCCAGCATTGTGCCAAGGTGCGTCAAAGTAAGATGTTCTATCTACATTCGATTATGCAGTTGTGCCTTGACCAAGGCATACAACTCAGTTGGAGTGACTACATATTGTGCATTTATCTTGAAATTCCAATTCTCGATGAGAATCCAAGTGGATCACGTAGAGAGTTGAAGCAGCTTGGACAGGGCTAACATCAGTCGTAGAGATTCTTTGCTTTCTGGATTTGGCAGGTTATTACAGACAGTTCGTCTACAATTTTTCTAAGTTAGCAGGACCTACGATTTAGTTGAAGGAAAAGTTGTGAGTTCATCTAGGATAATGCTTGTAAGGTCGAAGGAAGTTTTATTTACAGCGCCAGTTCTAACAGTGCCAGATGGGACAACATGTTCTACAGTGTATAGTGGTATTTTTTTTATAAAGGCTTAGGTGTGATTAGATGCAGCATGGGATGGTGATCGCTTACGCTTCCCTTCAGTTGAAGTTCTATTAGCTTATTTAACTAGTATACGAATTGGAGTGAGCAGCAGTGGTTCAAACACTAAGGATTTGAGGCATTACCTCTATTGAGAGAAGATTCAGATTTTCACGGATCACAAGAGCGACAAAGACTTCTTCCCATGGAAGAAGTTGAGTATAAGACAGAGAAAGTGGCTTACTTGGTTAAGATTTATGATTGTGAGATATTGTACCACCCTAGCAAGACCAATGTCGTGGCAGATGCACTTAGTAGAAAGACGTCGCACTCAGAAGCGATGTGGACCAAGCATCCTTTGTTAATTAGAGATACGTAGTGGACAGGTATTGTAGTGACAGCGAACTAGGTTACCGCCAGGGTAGCACAGTTGACAGTTCAGTCGCCCATCAAACAGAGGATTGTTGAGGGCCAGCAAAGTGACCTAAAGATAGTCAGAAGTGTGGCCGAATACAAGCATAGGGTGTTGCATACTTTTCAGTTACTTTAGATGGAAGTTTGTTGTATAAATGATGCCTTTGTGTGCCAGCTGGCTCAAGACTAAGATCTGAGTTGTTGTTTGAGGCTCATAGTTCCTCGGTTGCTTGGCATCTAGGGGGTACCAAGATGTATCAGAACCTTAAATAGTTGTTTTGGTGGAGCAATATGAAGAGGGAAATAGCCGAGTTTATCAGTAAGTGTTTCACTTGTCAACAGGTGAAGGCACCCAGGTAGAAGCATACGAGACTTTTGCAGTAGTTGAGTGTTTCACAATGGAAATGAGAAGAAATTTCTATAGATTTCATATCAGGATGTTCGAGCACCTGGAGGTTATACAGTGATTTGGGTGATAGTGGATCGTTTGACTAAGAGTGCATATTTCGCTCCAAGGAGAATCACCTACTCCGTGGAGAAATAGGCGCAGCTGTTCCTTGATCAGGTTGTGAAGTACCATGGGGTACCGATTAAGATTGTTTTAGATAATGACCCTAGGTTTACTGCTCACTTCTAGAGAGCCCTTTAGAAGGGGTTGGGGACTGAGTGCAGCTTTAGTACAATTTTTCATCCTCAATTGGATGTCCAAACAGAGAGAATCAACCCGATTCTCTAGGATATGCTTCGAGCTTGTATTCTAGGCTTTCTAGGTAGTTGAGATCAGTATTTGTATCTCATAGAGTTTCCTTACGACAACAACGGTTATTAGGTAACTATTTGGATGGCCACGTTTGAGGCATTGTATGGTAAACATTGTAGATTTCCTGTTTGTTGGGACGAGGTTGGTGATAGACAGTTCTTGGATCTAGAGTTACTGCAGATGACTAGTGAGGCAGTTCAGAAAATAAGGTCTCGTATGTTGATAGCTTAGAGTCACCGAAAAAGTAATGTAGAGGTTCGACGCAGAGATTTAGAATTTGAGGTTGGCCAGAATGTGTTTTTGAAGGTGGCCTAGATGAGAGGTACTTAAGGGTTTGGTAAGAAGGAGAAGTTGAGTCCCCAATTTTTGGGCCATTTGAGATCCTAGAAAGGATTGGGGCAGTGGCCTATCGTTTAGCTTTGCCTCCATTATTATAAGCAAATCACAAGGTTTTACATGTTTCGATGTTGAGACAGTACATCGCAGACCCGTCACATATTGTAGATTATGAGCTTTTACAGTTGAACTCTGATTTGACCTTTGAAGAGCAGCCATTGTGGATTTTAGCTTGGGAGCACAGGACCTTGCGTAACAGAGAGAATAGTTTGGTTACGGTGCTTTGGAGAAGTCAACTAGCTGAGGACGCAACTTGGGAGCGCGAGGATGACATGCGTTCTCATTATTTAGAGTTGTTTCAGTTTTAGAACTTTCGAGGACGAAAGTCATAAAAAGGAGGGAATGTTGTAACGCCTTGCATTTTCAGATAGATCCTCTAAGTGTGATTTTTTATTTCCTGGGATTCTCTGTTTAATTTAGATTTAGTTTTGGCCTTAAGGGTATTTTGGTAATTTTATCCCTAGGTACCTTTTTGCAATTGTTGAGTAATGTTGGGTAAATTTATATGTTCAGGAACCTTTGGGGCATTTGTGGGAAATTGTTTTAGTTTGCAAAGGAAAGAAAAATAAATAAAAGGATTTGGTTTGTTTTTTAAGGGAAAAAAAAAGGCATTAAAGATTTCATTTAAATAGAAAGACAATTGTATTTTGGTTTTACAAATAAAAGGGAAATCTCATTTAAAAGTTAGAAGAAATAGGCTGAAAGTTTTATAACCCATTTAAAGTTAAAAAAAAAAGAGACTAATAATAAAATAAAGGAAAATGGGGCATTTTTAAAAGAAAAAAAAAAAAAAGAAACCCATCTTCTTCATCTTCAAACCCTAGCCTACCCTAACCCTCTTGCTGTCGCTGCCGTGCCTGACCACCGCGACACTGCTCGACTGAGTTTGTGTCGCCTGCGTCGTTCGTCATGCACAACACTGCTTGTCACGCCCACAACCGACACGCCCAGTTGCCAACCCGCCCTGCTCTCGTCTACACGAGCCCAGCAGCCGATGCCCTTTTCCTCAGCCGCGCCTTGCTGTCGCCGGTCTTCATTTCGTGTCGTGCTCGTGTCAATCGGATTTTGGGTTAAAGATTTCAGATCGGCACTGTTTGTTACTGATTATCGTTAATTGTTTGGTTTTTTATCTGATTTACAATTTAGGGACTGATTCTTGATTAATTTGCTAGGTTGTTTTGTGGTTTGACTTGGTTTTGTGTTTCGCCAAGCGTTGGATAACCGTGCTCGGGTTTTGGGTAAGGTTCTTTCCTTCGTCTCATGGTTAATCGTCAATATTGTTTGGGTAATTTTCTTATTAAAGATAATTGTTAGGCCAGTTCAGTTGAGTTTGGTTGATCGTTTGGTTGCAGCTCAAGGAGCATTTTTATTGTGTTTGTTTTATATTTTGGAATCAGGTAAGGACTTTCTCACTTGAGTTATGTGGACCCTGCACGTGGTTGAATTTGACATGTTGTTGATATGTATTAATGGGTGTTAGGTATTGTTATCTTATATGTATTGTATGTTGCCTATTGTCGTTCTGTATGCCTGATACTTCAGGATTATGGAGTCCTAGGGTGCCACTTTATATGTTGCTGTAATTATTAAATATGATCTGTATGCTTAGTATCACGGGAATATGGGGTCCCGAGATGCATATTGTATGTGATTTTATTATCGTGTTTCTTTTAAAATATGCTGGGATTATGGGATCCTAGTATGCTAACCTATGTGCTACTTTTTCTATGTTTCTCGTGTTATGCGTGTTGCTGTGATGACGTGTGTTGAGTATTTGCTAGTCATGATCTTGTGGTGGGTAGTATCCTGTTAGGATAACTATATGAGACTGATGAGCATGTTGGTGATCTATTAGAACTAGGCTGATAAAAGACTCTTATTTAATTATTTAGTGTCATCATCTAGAGGCTGTAGAGACACGACATATTGTTGTCTCATTGGTCAGGATTGTTGAGGATTGATTTCCTGCCTCTAATAGCGGAGGATGTGATGTAACATGCCGCCCCCGATGATGCCTAGTTTGTAGCCCTTTTAAATGGTCCCTGATCATAGTGTAAGTGATCGACGGTGCTACTGCTGAGCAGTCAGTGCGACTCGAGTGTTAATATAATTGTATAGTAACTAATTCGAAGAGACTTTTTGCTAAGTGTGACTCAGAATTGCATTACGTGCAAGTATACACGATCGAATTGCAGCGAGCAAGTGTATAAATTATCGATCCCATAGAGATTGATGCTCTAGAATTAGTAGTGTTAAGACGAGAGTTATGCAGAAAGTAAAAAGTATATAGTTGAGATTTGTGGTTTGTTTTGGGTACTGAAATAAACGTGATGTAGATGTAACAGAAATAAATATGAATGCAATGAGAAGAAACAAATAATCAAGAATCGGAGATATTAAGAACGCGAAACTAGTTATCAAATTTCTTGCTTCCCAGATCGAACAAGCACTTCCATACTTTATGATTTATTTAGATCCAGCTCTCGCTGAGATCTCCTTACTATCTTAGGGCAACACAAGCAATAGTGAGGTTATTCCTAACACTCTAAATGATATAAAGATTTACGCTCAACCTATTGTAGCCTACTGGGCCATCTCGTGGTTCCTTCTTTCGAACTCGTCGTAAGTTATATGCGTGGATAGCTAATTGACGCACAAATATAATTACGTAGTTAGATGCAGTAGTATAAAATTCTTTAACCTACGCTCCTAACATGTTCCTAATAATGAATATTCGTTAACAACTCTTATAGCATAGCATAGTAATAAACATAAGCAAGAAGTATAAACCAGATGACTGTATTACAACTACTAATGTTTATAACTACAACTACTCCTAAATAAAACAGTAAAATGGAATTGGTGCAGCTGAAGATGTGAAGTCCCCTTGTCATCGGCTCCTACGAACACCACCACTTGCTTCTCTCCATGATAGGCTTCATGGCCAACCTACCAGCTTGCCTCTTCTCGGCTCCTTGCTTTGATATTTATAGAGTTGATTTACTTGGCTGACAAGTTGAGGTGAGTAAAATTTTCACTAATACAGGATTTTTTTATTTCCTCTGGAATTTATTTGATTGGCGCCAACTTAATTGCTAATTGATTCTCGATTATTTCTTTGTTGGCGTGTCTTTTTCGAATGTATTTTCATTTTGAATTTGCGCCTTCCTGCGCTGCTTGTCATCGTTTACGCTTTATGTCTGTCCCGCGGTTTAGCTTCGTATTTCCTGCAATTAGCATTGGTCAGGCAAAGTTTATTAAGGATTTATGCTAAAAACGTGAAATCATGCTTCCGATGCTATTTTTTGTATGCATGCGACTATTAATAGCTTTTACTCGTAAGTTGACTACTATTGACCTTTATTTCTCCTATTTCTTAAGATTAACGTACTAAATAACAGCCTAAAACATGCTCTAGTTGAGAGTTATCAGTAAGCCTTATATAAGAGGGTATTAGCTAAGGGCAATAGGTTTGAGCAGGCTGACTCGGATCGCTGACGAGGGCCTCTAGGCCCGTGACTCAGTGGAAACCTATTTCTTATTGTGATAGGCATGTGGACTTGGACCAGGTTAGTCTGTGTAGGCCTACACCTGATTGGTTTGCAGCAGCATGCGTTGTATGCGTACATGCACTAAGTGTCAGGTAGATGGCTCACCTAGACCTATGTAACGAACCATGTAACGAACTTCATGACCTACCGCATTGTTATGTTTAGGTGAGTGTCTTAAGTGCCTCAAAAGAGAGTTATGTAACGTACTTCATAACTTGTTTTATTGTTCAAGTTTAGGTGAATGTTTTGAGGGCCTCACAAGTGAATCATGCAACGAACCTCATGATCAAGTAAAAAGCTAAGTTGAGTTGAGAGTAAAGTTGATTGATTGAAAAAGGCATGTAACGAAGTTCATGATTAGTTAGTGAGCTATGTTGAGACGAGAATAAATCTGTATTACTAGCATGTCGAATTCTAACCTTATGCATTGTACCCCTGTTGAGGAATTCTTACTGAGTATTCTTTTATACTCAACCTTACGGTAGTTTTTCACTAGGTATTCAGGGATATCACCAAGACGGTTTGCTGGGAGGTGCTGAAGAGATTATGGGTGGGGCTTGCTGCGTCTGTTTGGATTAGTTGATAAGATAGTTACTAATTCAATTATTTCATTGTTGTCATGTTAAAATAAGAACTCATGTTATTTCAGTTAAATGAATTGTGATTGATGGGCATGCATGCCTTTTTCCATTATTTTATGTATTTATTTAAATTGTTTTACAAATAACTTGGCCAAGGGCTTCTTTAAATATTTATTTATTGGAAATAAATTCAACGGGAGTAATTACTTAATTTGAAATTCTAAAATGCATGTTTTACTACTGTATTTGAGTCAACATATCGGAGGAATCCTAGATAAATTTTATGGGTTCTTACAGCTCAAGCTTGAGACATTCCATTTTCTTAGGCAAAATGCTTTATGCTCAAACGAAATATCCTAGAAACTACGGAATTGTGGGCATGAGTACAACCTGAGTAGGAATGCATAAAGCAGAAGCAGAAAAACTTGAAGGATTTGGGAATCTAAAAGGCAGATCTGGAAAGAATGTTTTGGGAAAATTTAGATGAAGAAATAACTAAGTGCAATAGTTCAAATGATAGGAGTTAGTTGTAATGAGGAACAATCTGTTAGTCACGATAAGGAGGAATTTGAAGCGAACCTAAGTCTTTTGGAAATTTAAAAAACTGAATAAAGGAGGAAGTTTTCATTCTAAGATTTAGATTGCGAAGAGAATTTCTAAAGTTGGGATCAAGAATGAATTGAATTAAGAGAAAAGAATGCTAATAGGTAGTTAACACATTGTTCGGGTCTATGGGTGATTTGGTTAAGTTTTTATTGATTTTGTACCAAACCGACAACCGAACGAATATCTTTAGTTTTCAAAAAATGAATCCGATCCAATGTCCAATAAAGTATAGAACCAATGGTTCATTTTCAATTGGTTCAGTTCAATTTTGGATCCGATTCAATGTCCAATTGTTTTTGTTAATTCTTTAAAAATCATGTATCTCAATATAAAAGTGATTTGCTTTTGGCGGTTCATTCGTTCACCTTGTCAATAAACGAGAAGGGTCTGAACATTAACAAGTTTAGTCTTTACATCCGATTTTCTTTCATAAAATTAGTTTCAAATAGATAATGACAACTAATATGACAAAAGTAAAGTTTTAGAAATTTACTTGGAAAATATATTGACATTTGAAGGATAAAAAAATATTTACTATAAGAGATTGATCTTCAAGACTTTAGGACATATTCTAAATAATGAAGGGAAGATTACTTTGTATGACGTATTGACGATATATATATATTTTGGTTTGGTTCGGTTTTTATTGGTTTTTTAAAACAAAAACCGAAACTGATCCAATATTTTTGGTTTTTTCAAATTACAAACCGATATGTCCAACTTTGTGCTAAAAAATCGATCTGATTCATTGGATTGGATTGGTTCGGTTTTTCGATTTTTCAGTTTTTTTTGCACCCCTAGTTGCCATAAGTCTCCGTTGCTTGATTGAAAAAGAAATGTTTCTAGATTTTAGTTGGTTTTTTTTTTTTTTGCACATTCCAACCTATTTAAGTTTTCGACGATCTTGGGTATTTGTAATGCTACAACAAATGATGATCAATAGTGGAGATTCGTTTATCAGATTTATTTCTTCAAATATCTACCTATATTTATGGAATCTGCTTGTGGATTTTAATCAAATTATCCTTTCCATATTTGTGCACATGCAGGAGTGTTTGCTAACATATTTTATTCTACATTATTTTTTTTTTATATTCGTTTTCACGCGAGAATATTTGCTACAGATTTCTTCCAACATTATTTTTTTTACATTATTTGTGATTGCGCGGAAATATTTACTAACAATTTTTTGCAAATTGTGATGGATCAATTAAATCTGGCATTCGCCATTCTTTAAATTATTCTACTGTTGTAGTTTTTCTTGCAACACATACTCGATTAGACATAAATTATATGAATTGCAAATTATGCTAAAGCTGGTGCGTATTACACACATTCAGGCATGACATCAGTTTAAATTCTCAATTTGTAACCCTCTGAATAAAGGATTTCTTATCATAAAAACTTATTTAATCATGATAATCTCTTGGTTCAAGTAAGGTTCTGATGCTAAGTGAATCATATTACAACCCAAATAACTATTTTATTTAGAGTTATTAGATTATGACAGGTGAACTCTAGCAGGAAGAGAGCCCGATTGACCGATTGTCCTTAAACACTATTGCATAAGGGATATTGGCCCACGTCGTGCACCTAACTGTAACGGCCCAAAATTTGAAGAATAAAATTTTATGTTGGGTTTATATATGGTGATTTGAATTATAAATCATTTACACACCTTTGATGAATTTGAAATTTAGAGGTTTTGGGTTGAAATTTGGAGTAAGATAAAATATTTATGTTTTAAAATTACTAAAGGGCATTTTTGTAGTTTCACTTTTTCTGTCAACCATAAATCGAATGTTTAAGTTGTGCGCAGCCTCCATATAACCCATTATCTTTCTTCCGTCCATGGGTCCTTCATTCAACAACTTGGTAGAAAGAAAAAAGAAAAAAAGAAGGTTGGTGATTTTGTGGAGGTTTCCTTACAGTAGGGTTTTGTGGTTTATCTTCCAAGATCAAGAAGTGGCATGTGTTAACGGCCCACGAAGGTAGTGGTGGTTTGAGGGTATTTTCTAACAATGGTTGAAGTTTCGACAAGGCTAGATGCTCACTAGAAGATCATCATTAGCATGGACGACTTGAAGGCACTAAGGTGACGAGGTCCACTTTTGTTTCCTATTTTAAGTTATAAGCCTTGGGTTGAGGATTTCCATTGTTTGGTTATAATATTTCACAAATATTGGACATGAGGTATTCAAAGGGAAAGACAAAAAGAAGCCGGAAGTAAATAGAAAAGAAAAGAAAGTTTTAGATCCTGCTTTTCTCAACATCTCATGGCAAAGTAAGAAAACTCTTCCCATTTTAATCCATTAGTATTTGATTGGGAGAGAAAGAATAGCGGGAAAGTAAATAAATAAGTTTAGTCTCATATGTTAAAGGATTTTAGATTCCTTCTATGGGAATAAAAGAAACAAGCTAGGTCTGTTGGTTTTAATTTAGTTGGCAACGCTAATTTATAGGTTTTATGGTTTCTTGTTTTAAACTTTAGAATTAAGTATTTTATTTGGGAGCCTTGTAAACTAAAATCAGTGATTGGAAGTGTTGTTGTGGATGCCCTTAATCCCAGGATTTATTTAATATTAAATTAAGCAACTTTTGGGTTATACAAAGTTAATTAATATTTATTGATGCTCGTGTTGTTATGCCAAATTGGAAGCGAATGACTTAAGAGTTGAATTTTGGAGAAAGTCTTTGTTGGCTTCACTTGGAATTTGTGCTTGCTTAAGGTTGCCTGGAGGATTTTTGTTAACATCTATATACAATCGAGGTAAGAGACCCTTTACCTCTGTTCGTGGTCTGTGGTTAATAATATGTATATATGTTGCCTAGAACTGTATGCGTATCATTGTTTAATTGTATTCATGATTGCTTGTGAGATAGCATGTACGAGTTTGATGTTATCCAGATATGCTTGAATTAAGTTGTGATAGATAGGCCTGGGTGTCCCACAGTAGCCTAGCCTAACGTAGCCTCTGTTACGATTATGCATGTTTTGCTTGGATGTTCCATGGTGAACTAGCCTAGTAATTTCTATTGTTGTTCTTGTTGCATTTCAGGCGAGGATGTTCCACGGTGAACTACTGGTACAGTACCCGTCTCGTTGAGGACCAGTTGATCTAGTGTCCCAAAAGGGAACCAAGATATGTTTGATGTTCTAAAGGGAACTTGTATGTTATCCTAGAGGGGACCTTATGTGTAAGTAGTCCTAAAGGGGGCCTTATGTTTTATAGCACGTGCTGGTGCTCGGGATAGACGTCTCTCAGGTTACGGGTATCAAATAGAGGTGCTAATCAGGTTGTCAAACGAGGGGCAACATCCCATTAGTAGTTAGTAATAGAGAATTGTTGGCCCACCGGGTCACTCTAACTAGGAGAGTTCTCCTGACAATAATATCCTAGGTGTGCCTTATCATGGTCTTGGGAGTGCGTGAGTGATATACCATCATGATCAATGTTGTACAACCGTTTCACAATGAGAGTGTGAGTCCTGATGGCCATTAGGTTACTCTGCTCGCCAAGGACATTCTCCAGGATATAGGTAGCCCAGTTGTCCAAGAGATTCATAGGACTCTAGAAGGTATTTTGATCCTTGGCATAGGCCATGGGACAACTAATCGGAGCATGGGTCAGAGTACCTATTTGATGTAAAGGATTTGTTAAATGTGATGTCTTATATTGTATTACTCGATATGCTCTAGTGACTGTATACATGTTGTACCACGAGTAGAGGTTCCTTACTGAATGTCAAAACTCACCCCTATCCATGTGGATTTTCCCCCCAGGTACTTGGACCAGGATGCTGACCAAGGCTACTGACGTTGACTATGTGAACCGCTGCATTAGTGTCTAGAGTCTTATCCTAGAATAACCATTTAATTACTCATGTTGTATCTGTAACGACCCATATTTTCGTTACAACTTTTCAGGTATGCTTTTCTAACCGTTCCCTAAGTCGGTTGGCCGTTATTAGCAATTTTAATCTTGGGAGCAAATTGGTAAATTCTCCTCTAGGGCCCGTTTTATGTTTTAATCAGCTTCGAGACTGTTTATGTGATCCCAAGGCTTTAAGAGTTAGTTTTACAATTTGGAGAGGAAGGCCTTTAACCTCAATGAGGGTTTCAGCGATTTACAAATTACGTAGGATTTGATCAATCATTAGAGAGCTAGAGCCAGATAAGGTTTTTGTCGTCCCCATCTCCCCCGTCGCAGCCGTCACACCATTCGCTCCATCACAGCGTCGTCGTTTCTAGCCGCAGATCACCGTTCGTCAGCCTAGCAGAAGCCCCAATGCTGCTCGCCAGTGCACGATCCTTTCTCGCGATGCAACCCTATGCGTCATTCGTCTCCGTCCCACGTGCACACCTATACCGCAGCCACTGAGCTACTTAGCACCGCGCGCATCTCAGTAGCAAATGCCATAGTACGCGCAGCCCTCCCCCACGAGACGTACTCTTGCGCCTGAGCGCTTGTCCCTGAGTGCACACTTGTGCAACAACCGCCTCACTTCAGCGCCTCTCTCGCACCACATAAAAGTGCTTTTGCTCCCACACAACCACGGTCACCTGCCACTATGCCTTGGTCCGTGTATTGTCTCATCTGAGACCTTGGGTTCTAGTTCCTGTTGGTTTATTTGTTCGTTATAGATGCCTAACTTATGTTTTGTGCCTAGGATGGTTCGCGTAGTTTGTTGGTGATATTATTTGCAGCACTAGGAGCATTAGTTCTACATTATTATCAAGTAAGGATCTCTTACCTGGGTTGTGTGGACCCTGCGCATATGTTCATTAGTTGTATCTGATTATTGTATGGTATATTATCTATAAGCTTGTCTTGATAGTATTATGAATGATTGTATGCCTATTAGTATGTGAGCATGTCTAGGTAGCCATATCTGTGATAACCTATCTATTAGAGTGCTAACATGTATCTCAGTCATGATTTATCTGTGCAATAGAATCCTGTGTAGGATGACTTTATTATCTGCTTGTTGAGCATGTGGTGTGATTTGCCTAGAACTGAGCATGTAGTACTCTTAGCATATGTGTTTGTTAGGTTGTCATCATCTAGAGGCATTGAGAGGATGTGATGTAACATGCCACCTTTTGAGGTCGCGGATGTGAGGTAACATGTGACCTTCAGTATAGCCTTGTTTGTGGCATGCTAGGAGGAATTCTAACCATGGTGCAAGCCTGTCATAAAAAGGTCCTTAGCTTCAGGTGATGGGTGTGAACAGACTACCACAGTTGGGTACCGAGAGCCTCGCACCTTTTATGGATTAGTGGACACCATTCCGTGTTTGTTAGGCATGTGGACTTAGACTAGGATAATTTGTGTAGGCCTGTATTTACCTTGTTTGCAGTAGCATATGGTGTATGCGTACACATTGGATGCTGGGAGGAGAGCTCCCTCGGGCTAGTGTCGTCAGTACACCATTTCTAGTTGGTTTACAGCCGAATACTTGAGGCGCCCCCTAAGTGTTCAAATCAGTGCGGTGAGCTGATCGTTAGGTCGGGAGTATGAGATTTCTCATAAATGGAAATTATCTTGAAAACTCAAGCTTATGGACAGTTGGATTGGCTGTATTGCATGTATAGCTAGGATGCCAAATGATGTGTTGCTATGCGTATTGTACCCCAGTTGGGGGTTTTTTCTGAGTATATTTGTACTCACCCTTATTTCTATGGTTCTTGCACCAGGTAACTTGAGACAGCATCAGGATGGCTAGTGGATGAGCTAATGAATCATGGGACTCCGTTGTCTTTATTTCTGATTCATTTAATGCCTTTGATTCAACATGTTAGTTAGGGTTGAGTTCTAATTCACAATCATTATTTAAACTGCTTTTTAATAATTTCTAGCCAGAGGCTTGAACTAAGATTTTACGTTATCTTGTTTTGAGCTGTTTCTATTGAATAAAAAGGATTTTAGTGTTCAGTTGTTTTCTGTTATAATGTATTTAATGTTGGGAATATGAGGTAGGAGCATGCATTCAGTGCGGCAGAAGCGTATAAATAATAAAAAATTTACAATAATTAATATAATTAATTATCTTTGATTAATCAAATTAGTCTAAATGCAATACCCTAGGTGATTGACATGTTATTGAAAAAGAATACTTACAACTTATGAGAAAGGTTACTCTGAAAGTGAGTGGGATGAGAATAAAGAGTTCGAAGGCCTCCAATTTATAGTAGAGTGGTGGAGGTTTCAACATAGACCTTTCCGATGTGAGCAAATCATTATGCATTTTTCCATTTGATTTTTCCTATTTAATTTTTGAAAAATCCATATATTCCTTTATTTACTTTAGTTTATATTTATCCAATAAATTTCAATTCCAAAATATATCCAATATATTATAAATAAATAAATATCTAATTAATATATCCAATATATTAATTCTCTACTTTAATAATGATCCAATAATCATTAACCCAATTAATATGTCCAACATATTAATCAATATTCTCCATTTAATAATTATCCAATAACTATTAAACCAATTAATATGTCCAACATATTAATTACTGTGATCTCATAATTAAATAATAAATTAATAATTATTTATAATTAATTTATCAAATAAATTAATTTATCCTTATTAATATTTATTCCATAAATATTAAATTAATATATCCAATATATTAACTAGCAAGTTTAATACATTAAACTTTATGCTCCTATTAATTATGTCCAACATAATTAATATGTGAATTTGTACTATTCAAACTCACTCTCTAATAAAACAGTGTACCAACAAGTATGAGCTAGCCCCGGGACTGGTGGACCTATAGGTTGAAAGCTACAACGACCCGGGATCCAATCCATATTCGTTAACATCAAGCTTATTCCACTAAAGGTCTGTGCTGAACTCTTTTGCACTATAGTACAAGTTAACGTCCACGGATATAATCGGTCATCTGTCATATGATTCTTCACGATCTTGTTTGTAATTCACAGCTAAGACAAGAAATTCGTTCTACCCCTGTGATTACATCTTTCTCTTTAAGTGCCACTGATTCCTCTAATGAACAAGTGTTTATAGTCCAACTATAAATCAATGTCCTCTCGGGCCAATGAGAGGCCAGATCCCTTTGTCCAAACCCCAAAATCAGTTCTTAAGGGAACAACAACTCTACATCTTCCCAAATTTTGGGAAGGCGTGAATTCCTTCTTGTGTGTTGCGTTTCCAGCAACTCACTACGGCAATCTCCAACGTGGGAGGCTTATTGATCCAGCGATGTTTGGCTAGTCTCACCCATGCACATCAAATGACACTTTCATAAAGCAAGATTTCACAACCCACTCAGGATTAAGATCACATCAACATACGATCATCCTTAGTGAAGTAGTTGATACGATTCTATAACAGAATTACTAGATCGATCATAAAACTTCTGGTATCGTCTTATGCAAAAACTTCTTTTTGCATAGGCACCCCCACTCGCATGTCTCCACATGAACAACCAAGATCAGGTTGTTTGCAATATTTGCAAAGTAGGTCGTACCAACAGTGTCACCAAGACTTAGGCGCCCAACCTTAGTCCATATATTATAGACGTTTTAGGTTATTAACTTGGAACTAGATCCACTTGTATGTCTCATATACTTGTCCAAGTGTACATTCAAATAACCATGGAAATATCACTATTAATCCAATTAATGCTATAAAATTGAACGAGGTTTGTATATTAAATGCACAATTAATGAAAATAATAACCTTTATTAATAACTGAAATATAACATTAAATGTCTTACATTAAATGTTTATTCTTTAATTACAAACTACTAGGCCTTTAGGGCACAATCCCTAACAATCTTCCACTTGCATTAAAGTCCTAGTAAGGCTTGTTACATGTAAAGCCAAACATCAAGCTCACAGTTGCTTTAGACCGTAGGAGACGGCTCTCGTAGAACCAATCTCTTTAAGTGACCATCAAACACTTTAGCCGGGAGAGCCTCTGTAAAAGGATCAGCGACATTGTCAATCGTGTTAATCTTGGTGACAACAACTTCGCCCCTATGCACTATCTCTTTGATGAGATGGTATTTCCTCTCTATATGCTTCCCTCGTTTATGGCTTCTAGGTTCCTTGGAGTTAGCCACAGCCCCGCTATTATCACAATATAAAGTGATCGACTTATCCATACTTGGAACCATTTCTAAATCTGCTAGGAAGTTTCTCAACCATACTGCCTCTTTTGCTACTTCACAAGCAACTACTGACTCAGCTTCCATAGTGGAGTCTGCGATGCATCCTTACTTGATGCTTCTCCAAACTACAGCTGCACCATTGAGGGTGAACACTGAACCTGATGTGGACTTCCTAGAGTCCTTATTAGTTTGAAAATCATAGTCTGTGTACCTAGTAAGGATCAAATCCTTAGGACCTTACACAAACATATAATTTCTCGTTCTCCTAAGATGCTTGAGAATATTCTTAACAGCAATCCAGGGATCCATTCCTTGATTTGACTGATATCTGCTGACAATGACTACCGCTAGCAAATGTCAGATCTTGTACACAACATAGCTGTAACGACCCAGTTTTCCTCTCTGATTCTCCAGGTATGTTCTGTTGCTTTTTTAGTTGTTCGGTTGGGCCGTTAGGGCAGTTTGAGCCTTTATAGGCATTTTGGTAATTTTACCTTCTGGGGTAGTTTCGTAAATAACCAGGGTTTCGCGGTTATTTCTATTATTACTGAGTTTGGGTTTTTAGTTCGATTTCAGGTTTCTAGGGCTAAGTGTTGCTATTTGAGAAGTTTGGAGCCTTTGTTTGATTAAATGAGAAAAATGAGAAATTAATTGTTAAAAGGCATATTCGCCAGGACTCGAAGCCGAAACCACTTAAGGATACGTGTCACAATCTTATTATTTCCCCTCTTTTGGCCGAGACCTAAATCTTAGCCTCACGCATTCTTCCTCCTTGTGCGATTCTTCTTCTTCTCCATCTTCTCCCTTTGCCGAATTCACCATAGCCAAACTCCATCTCCAAGTTCTCTTCTCCAATCACCAAGCAAACCCTTTGTTCTTCTCTTACCGAGATCACCTTTGCAGCCATCTTCTTGTTCTTGTTTCCCTACTGAGAGCCCTTTTTGCCAAAAAATTAAAACCCTAGCCGAGAAGCATCAACTCCATTGCAACATCATCAAGTTCCTTCGCCTAAGTCCCTTGTCGCCGAGAGATCCATCACCAAACGCCAGCAGCCTTGTGATTGCAAGGCCTCTCCCAGCCGCGTAGCTCTCATCGCGCACTTTTGGTTCGTAAGCCTTCTCCTCTTCTAACCACCTTACGTTAGCCGGTATGCCCCAAGCTTCACCGCGCAGCAACTTCACTTGTTCAGCAGCAAGTCTGCCTTCGCTGCTCGCTCTCACGTCGTCCCGTTCGTGCCTGCACAGCTGCGATTGCCCTCGCTGGGACTTCACCGCAGCCCTTTGCTCGCTGCCGCTCGCCTTTGTAACTTCGATGGCCGTGTCGCACGCTCTTAGCTGCACGCGAGCCTTGCCGAGGGCCTGCTCCTACTGAGGCCAGCTGCCGAGAGCCTTATGATCGAGCTACCTTATGTTCGGTTTAGGGTAATTTCTCTCCTGAGCCTACGTTAGTCGTTTTAGTTTCGTGCATCTGTTTCGAGTGGTGTTTAATTTGTGTACGTTATCTATTACTTGTTAGGTTTGTTGGATCTGCAGCTCAATGAGCATTTTATCTGTTGTGTATTTCTACTTGTTTCTAGGTAAGGATTCCTTACCGGGGTTGTATGGACCCTGCGGGACTTCTTTGATTGCATTCCTGTTTATTTGTTTTACTGTTATTAGCATGTTTAGTGGATAGGAACTTTTATGCTGATCTGTTCAGCTGGCATGTTTGACTCTTATTTTCACATGTTAGTGCCATGCTAGGTTTGTTCTTCCAGCATGCTTGATTCCTATTTTAAGCTCGTAGTAGAATGCTAAGGTTAATTTTTGTGAAGCATGTTTGTTTGTTAAGAAACATGGTTTGCATGATCTTAGATAAAACTTGTTAGGTTGTCATCATCTAGAGGCTGAGAGTGGACCAACGTACGTATCCCCACCAGTCGGGTTGTGAGGACAGATTCCTTACCCCGGCAGTCGGGTGTGGAGTAGCTACCACACCGGCATAAGCCTAGTCTGTAGCCTGCTAGAGCGGAACCCTGCCAACGGTGTAAGCCTGCCTTGGCTGGTTCTTAGCTTTAGGCGTCGGTGGTATTCAGGCTGCTATAGTTGAGTGCCGAGGGCCTCGCACTACTGTAGATCAGTGACACCGCTTTCGAGTCTTTAGGCATGCGTACCTAGACATGCGTAGTTTTTCCCTAGGCCCCCATATTTATGCAGTTTGTAGCAGCATGCGGTGTGCGCGCACATGTGTTAGGCGCCGAGCGGAGAGCTCCCTTGGGCTAATGTTCGTGAGTACACCATTTTCCTTTTTGAGTTTAGAGCCGGACTCTGGGTACTCTCCCAGATGTCCCAAGACCAGTTTGGAGAGCTGGTTAGGATTAACTATTGAGTGGTCACTTGGCCGAGGGTATGAGACCTTCAAGGATATCTATTTGGGATCAGCATTTGAGTTGATCATTTGGCCGAGGGTAAAAGGCCTTGGAGGATATCTGTTGGGATCAGTTTTTTAGCTGATCGTTAGGCCGGGAGTAAGAGACTTCTGTTGGCTCAGGAGTTATTTTGACAACTCATTCCTGGGTTTTTATGTTGGTAACTGTTTGCATGTTTACTTGGATGCTAGATGATGCGTTGTTTCGTATTGTACCCCGGTTGAGGATTCTTACTGAGTGCCTTTGTACTCACCCTTATTTTCTGTGGTTTTTCCACCAGGTAACTTGGGACAGTACCAGGACGGCTAGAGGGGGAGCTGAATGATCGTGGGAGCTGCCGACGCCACTCTGTCTATTTTTATGTTCTTATTTGATTATTCAGCATGTAGTTGGACACGGAGTCCTTAGGAGGATTTTTGCATATTGTGCTTTAAACTGTTTATGAATGTTTGAATCAAATACTGGTCAGGAACTTATTTTGTTTTAACAATGGAATGTTTTAATTTCAAAGCACTTTGATTTGTATACTTTATCTTAAGCGCGTTTTATGCATGCATTTTGAGTAAGGACTAGGTTAGGATCATTTTTGGGTCGGGTCCTTACAGTTGGTATCAGAGCACAGAGTCATAGATTCTGTAGACTAACCTGCTTTGTAGGTTGTTTGTCCTCATGATCATCAGCACTCCACAGCCGTCAGGTTTTTCTAAGTTCTTTTAAGGGTTTTTACAGTACTACATCTAGTATACATTTGTTACCCTTGTTGGCAGTGAGAGTCCGAGAGTGGACTAACCCTTCGTGGTTTCAGTGTAGATCGCCAGTATGCCGGTTACACACAGTAGAGCAGGGACGTCAGATACTGCTAACAGAGAGTTTGATGAGACGACATCCAGAGTTGATCAGACTCGTAGGCCACCTTTGGCCCCAGCTGCTAACTTGCCTAGGGAGGGGGTAGAGGCTGCTATGCCTCAGAGTGAGACTCCAGGAGCAGAGTTTTCTTGGTCCATGAGAGAGATGATGGTCGATTTATTGGCTCAACAGAGAGCTGAGACCCAGGCACAGCTTGCAGCTCAGAGAGAGGAGTCTAGGGCCCAGATAGCCCAGCTGACACAGTTGATTCAACAGGCATCCCCAGCTGCCCCAGCCCTAGTGAATCCTCTAGGCGGGCAGGAGTCTATTGTTGAGACACATGAGATTGATGGAGCCACCGAGTACGGCAGATGGCTCAAGGATTTTTCTAAGTGGAAACCCAGCGAGTTTAAAGCTTCTGAGAACCCGCTGGTAGCAGCGAAGTGGTTGCCCAGGATAGAGTACATCTTCAGAGTAATGGGATGTCCTGATGTTCAGAGGCTGAGGTGTGCAGCCCATGTGTTGACAGACACAGCAGTTTGGTGGTGGGAGTCCACCAACAAAGGCAGACTAGTAGGATCCCCACCAGCCACCTGGGAATTCTTTAGAGATGAGTTTCGGGCCAAGTATATCAGTGAAGAGGCTCAGCAGGAGATGGCAGAGGCCTTCTCAAACCAGAAACAGGGGACTGACACCATAGCAGGTTATGAGAAGAAATTTTCTAAGTACAGTTATTTCACTCCAGAGCTCATAGCCACAGAGGAGCTCAAGATTAAGAAGTTTGTTGGTGGGTT
>JBBMKA010091358.1:0-13117 GCA_037833695.1 Sechiopsis laciniata
TTTTAGTTAACTGCCTTAGTTTTGGTGGGTTGTTAGTGAGCTATTATTAGCTTCCTTGTAAGGCTATTTAAGCCACCGTTTTTCCTCAAATAAAAACATCATTCATTTCCAATTTGATTAGAGTTCTTCTTTATTCTCTACATATATTACAAAATTTTGACTGATTTTAAGTATACTGAAATATAAAATAGTATATAAATACACGTTATAAATTTTAAAAGTCAACAGTATATAAACAAAAGTAACAAAAAAAAAACAAACTATGTTGAAAATATTTTTTATAGATAAATAATTTTTTTTTTTAAACGAGAAATCAAAGCTTCGTCCTATTGTATAAATTAATGTTACACGTGAGTTTCGAACATAAGATTTTGAGGGAAGCACACTTTCAAAACCCAAGCCTTCAACCACTTGTGTCATCTTTTTTTGTTTGATATCTGTGATTGTCACCTCATCTAATATTATAGGACATATCGTCTAACCCTACAACATTTGGATGCTAATAAAACCCGTAGAAAATTAATTTATAAATAAGTGATCACCATTAGGAGACATAAATAATAATAACAATAATAATATGTTTAGCATTTTTCATTCAATATTTAATGTTAATGTTTTCAAAGATTTTTAAAACCAAATGTATTTTTTATTTTATTTTTATAAAATATATTTTAAAAAAATATAGATATTTTTTAAAAGTATAAATATTTTTTTATTCCAATTGAACAATAAAAATAATTTTCAAATTTTCTTCGGTTGTTTTTATAAGTCAACACTCGGAATTTGAACCTAATTTTTCTATGGTTATTTCTCCCATTGAAATTAAGTTCTAACTTTCAAACTTTAAAATTTTAATTATATATATGTATATTGGATAAGTTTGATGATTTTTTTTAGAATAGTTTAATGATAATTTTTTTTTTTTTTGAAAACATTTTAATGATATATATATTTTGAGAAATTTAATGATGTTTTTTTTACCTTTATGTAATTCAGCTCTAAAATGTTAATGATATTAACGCGATTGTGACATCTCTTAAATATTTAAATTATGAATTTGAAAGCAATTCATTTATCTCTCATTTTGTTTATCTTTAAATAAATAAAAATAATGAACGGATTGAGATAATGATTCTTGGGGACGTGCCATGTCAATTCAATTGACGTAGTCAATTAAAATTAAAATTAGATAACACATGGCCAGGGAAAAACTGAAAATAGGAAAAGAATCAAAATAGTTATCCTTAAAAAAAAAATTAAAAAAAAAACAAAAACAAAGAGTTATCGTTAATCAGTAACTTTTATTAACAGTTTTACCTGACAAACATTGGAAACTAATACATTTTAAGAAATGTATGAATTAAATTAACAAATCTATTCATATAGGTGTCTCAATTTGTTAACAACAAAAGGGGATGCAAATTGAGCTACGTCATAAAATGATAATTTATGTCAAATCATAACTTAAATTAGCATTTATTTTGTTAATTTTTTAAAGAAAAACTAACTAAATATTTTATTTGAAAACAGTTTAAATACTTTTTTTCTTCTTTAGAATATCTTACCTATGCTTTCAGTTAATTAAAAGTTTTTTTTAAAATTTTTTTTTAAAACCAAGTACTCCTTTTTATTATCTCTAAACTATTTACCAATCATACCAAATATACACAAATTAAAAAAAAAAAAAGAAGCAATAAAAAGTAAAGATAAATGAACTCAAAATTGAACTCATACAATAACTTCTTTTTTTTAATACATACGGTCAATTATATTACACTATTATTAAATGGATGATTAAAGCTAAATGAAAAAAAAAAAAAAAAAAAAAAAAAAACTCTTATCATGTTTCATAAATTTTCATGAACTGCCCGCCCGCATTCGTAAAAAATAAAAATAAAAATAATAAAAAACAAAAAAACAAAAAAAATTGTGAACTACATTTTATTTATTATTTTAATTTCTTCTAAATTTAGGCAAAATAGATTTTTTTGTTTAGGTTAGAATAATTAGGGGAGAGAATTCAAGTCAATAAATATTTGACCGATAGTCCTGAGCTATTTTTCTGTTTGTTAGGCAAAACAGCTTTGAGAAATCAACATTTACAAAACTAGTTTTTTTTTTTTTTTTTTTTTTTTTTGAAGACTTGAGAAAACTAGTTAGTTCAGCTAAAAATGCACACCTAAGTGGAACATAAGTATACAAAAGAAAAACAATGATTATTATTATTATTATTTTTAATTGAACCATTATTGAAGTAATAGTAACGTATTAATTTGATTAATTATTAAAGCTCACGCTTAAATTTAATAAAATTGTTACTTCAAACATAAATGATCCTCCGCACATTAACTCACTGTCACTAAACAACATTTCATTAAAATGAACAAAACATTACCAAAAACAAAATTAAACACTTTTTTTTTTACTTGACTACGAAGCACTAAAATTAAATACAGACGCGGAGTTCAAGTTCGAAAGTGATAAAGTATAATAAATTGGCCAAAAAAAAAAAAAAAAAAAATCAATTTTGGAAGCTTGAATTTAAAATATTGTATGTGTGAACAGAAAAAAAAAATATATGTGTGATTTTCAAGCAAATTATAAATTTGGCTATATAATTAAAATTTAATTTGATGGTTTTAAAATCTAAAATTTACTCTCTATAATTGAGAAAAAAATAGAATTAAAAACTAGAATTTATTTATGAATGGACAAAACCTAAAAAATGATTATAATAATTATTGGCGAATTAAATACATATATATGATTATCTATATGTCAATCATTTAATTGAGAGTGGCGTTGACAAGTTAATATGCAATTTTTACGTAATTAATTTATGAATAATTACAAAGAAAAACTATTTTTAGAATTATTAAAATAAATTTTAATTTTTAAGATCATATATACTGAGCTAACAAAAATAATAAATAGCCGGAATTAATATATACTTAATATTAGTAAAGAAATAGATTTGAATCTCCCACCTTTGATTTTAACTCAAAAATTCATATATACTAAACTATAATTCAAAAATTTAAAAGTTAGAGACTAAATTCTTATTATTATATAATTTCAAAAAAAAAAAAAAACTTATTATTATATTTTTATTTTGAAAGCATAGATAGATACCTAATTTATAATTTAGGCATTTTGGTTTATTCACGAGAGGTTTTAAGCTTGTTGTGATTGGATCTGTATAAAATCTCCATTTCCACTTTCTCCCAGTCTCCACAGTTCTCTCTTCCTTTCTCTCCTGCTTTTAAGCATTTCCACATCCAACAATGGAGGTTTAGAAATCAATTCCGTCAGCTCAAAGAAGACGACAATGGCGGCCTAGCCTCTCGGTTCTTCCTTCTCTCTTCAATTCAACATCGCCTTAACGCTCAGCTCCTTCATTCCATTCTCTTTCTAGGAGGTACTGGTTTCTCATACTGCTTTGGGTTTCGGTTTTATATCGCCTCTTTGATCACTGTTCGGATTGGCTCTTTTGTTTTGTTTCAAGGATAATTATAATTTATAATCATGATGCGTTGTCGTGGAGAATCTATTCAGGGACTCACGGGTCACTAGTGAATTTTTCTTGCTGTTTGTGGCTTTGTCGCTGGTGTTTTGGAACTGTCTTGTATGAATTTCTGCTTTGGATGCTTTTGTTTTCAGCAACTATGGATGTGATATTTGTTTTTTTTTCATTTCTAATGTGATTTTTCACTTTCGTTTCTTAATTGGGAGGTTGTTTTGATTTTCCTCTATTTCTCGTTTGTTCGATCTTAGTTGTTATCGGCTTGTGTTCTTGATCTGATTGTTTTGAATTGGAGAGCGGATCTTAAAAAGTTGTAATCGTTTTCTTATTCTGTTTTTCTTTATGCTGGCTAGTGCGTGTTGCTTTTCAGTGATGATAGAATCTGGATCTTCGCATCTCTTTAGGTTTGTATCTTATTGAGCGAGTGTTAGTAAATTCATTGGTTTCTCAGCGTTAATGAATTTAACTCAATCGAGGTGGAGAAAGAATTTACACTGCATGTTTTTGTAGCTGGATTGTGAATTCTATTAATTTTCTTCTTTGAATTTTGATATCTTCCAGTCGATTTTGACGTTACCTCGGCAGTAATGTCCAGGCCTTTGCATCGAGGTGGGGCCGGTGTCAAGGTACATGGCCATGGCGATGATAAATGGGATTCCCAAATGAAAGATAAAACTGAAAAGGAAGAGGTGGACAGAAGAGTTTCTTCAGATCATGGAGGGAATTTGGCTTCTAGGTTTCCCATTCGTGTATTTTCAGACAATTCCCCTTCTAAATATGGAGGAACCGAGAATGGCTTTGCTGCTGATTCTTTTTTAGTTGGGAACTCACGAAGTCGCCAGCAATTTATACTGCTAATGTTGAGATTAAGTTTAGTATTGATTATAATTCTTGTTCTTACTGGATCCTTTTGGTGGACACTCACCATTTCGGGTTCATCCCAAGTTCAAATATTCCACGGTTATCGGCGACTCCAAGAGCAGCTTGTTTCAGACCTTTCGGATATAGGGGAGATTTCTCTTGGTCTTTCGAGGTTAAAAGAGCTTCAATTTTGTTCTCCGGAACTTGAGAATTATGTTCCCTGCTTCAATTCAAGCGATTCTCAAGAGGATGGCTATGATAGACATTGTGAGCCTAGCTCGTTGGAAAATTGTTTGGTACAACCTCCTTATAAATACAAGATTCCACTTAGATGGCCCACTGGAAAAGATGTTATTTGGATAGCAAATGTGAAAATTACAGCTCAGGAAGTTCTTTTCTCTGGAAGCTTGACGAAAAGGTTGGCCAAGAAATTTACTATAAAGAAATTTTCATGGATTGAGCTCATATGATCTCCTTTTGACTAATTTTTTTTCTGAACTTATAGGATGATGATGCTTGAGGAAGAACAAATATCATTTCGCTCTGCCTCTCCAATGTTTGATGGTGTTGAAGATTATTCTCACCAAATTGCAGAAATGATTGGACTGAGAAATGAATCTAATTTCAGAGAAGTTGGGGTATGTATATTGATAATTGTCTTGTTTAGTATCTCTGCTAATATATACTACTGACTGATGTGTGCAAATGATTCCACTTCACTTGTTCTGATTATTTACTCACAATAAACATGCTGGTGTTCTTATTTCTTGTGGTTTTGTAGAAGACAAAATTTAATAGATCCTTCACTGCTGCATACGCAACGTATCTTATTTTATTTTATATAGACAATCCCAATTGACGGTTATATGGATACTCTTATTTGAAAGCCTTAAATTATTTGCATTGTTCTTTTGTTTTAAACTATCTAATAGGATGATGCTTGATAGGATAGGAGTCATGTAAAACTACATTGCTGATAATCATATTTATTTTAAAACTTGATATTGTCAGTTTAATTGATAAATGATGTTGAATTTTCAATCTCTGACAAGGAGTTGCACCTTCCTAAAATTTGCAGGTAAGAACTATATTGGATATTGGGTGTGGGTATGGGAGTTTTGGAGCACATCTTTTCTCCAAACATCTCTTAACTATGTGCATAGCAAATTATGAGGCTTCAGGGAGTCAGGTTCAACTAACTCTGGAAAGGGGCCTTCCTGCAATGCTTGGTTCTTTCACTTCAAAACAGTTGCCATATCCATCTCTTTCCTATGATATGGTTCATTGTGCACGATGTGGTGTTGATTGGGATAGTAACGGTAAACTTACAGAAATAAAGAAATCACAATGAATATCTTATGAGTTCATTAACTTGTATATTACCTGTATGTTTGTAATGTAAAAATAAATGAAAATGATGTATTGGGTAATATCTTTCAGATGTTTGCTAAGTAGAATTATCTAGTTGACTCCCTAGTGGATAACATTTATTTTATTTATTGAGCTTCAAAAATAACTTTTAAAAAAAAATTATACTAAAAATTTAGGAGGAACGTGAACAGAGTTTGACAACAGTTAAATCAATATTTACACTCTCTCATAGCATAAACATACAATTTATGAGATTTCGTTGGGTTTACTATTACATCACTAACTTTTAGTTAAGGGCCAGTACTTGAAGTTGGGATCTTGCAAATTTGAAATAATTTCTGATTTCTCAAAGGTACAATCCTGGTTATAAATAACATTTTTGTGCTTTATTTTTATTTCTCAATAGCTATTTGTTTCATTGACAGATAGTCCTAGCCTTGTATGCTAACACGAAACACTAGAAGTTAGTCAATGGCACAATGCAATAAGAACAAACTTCGTTTTCAAAATCATCACAACCGTTATATGTTGTCTGTCATCCTGTGGTCGATTTTGTCTGCCATTTTATAGGAGTTTATATACTAACATGGAAATTTTTAATTCTTTTTCCTTTTCCACAACAGATGGTAAATACTTGATTGAGGTTGATAGAGTTTTGAAGCCAGGCGGGTATTTTGTGTGGACATCGAACCTTACCAATACCCAGGGTATTCTTCACAAAAAAGAGAACCAGAAAAGGTGGAACTACATTCAGGATTTTGTAGAATATCTGTGCTGGGAGATGTTGCCTCAACAAGATGAAACTGTTGTCTGGAAGAAAACTAGTAAAAGTAATTGCTATAGCTCACGGTATGACTTCCGAGACAGAATACATTTAACGTTATGTAACATTGAATCTTGTTAAATAATATTCATCCCTGTCTTGCTTGATTTTTGGTCAATGAGGCCACATTGCAGTCCTAATTTTTTCTTCTCCTGCTTTTATATCTAGGAAGCCTGATTCGTCTCCTCCAATATGTGGTAAAGGACATGATGTCGAATCTCCATATTACAGACCACTCCAAGCCTGCATTGGGGGAAGAAAAAGTCGCCGGTGGGTTCCTATTAACGAAAGAAGAACTTGGCCTTCGAGGGCTAACTTGAACAAGAGTGAACTTGCTGTGCATGGTAATTACGATGTTGTTCGCATTTCTTTGAATAAGATGAAAGGAAGGCTTTGAAGTGGATTTTAGGACAATATTCGCGTTTGAGTAATTTTGTTGGATTTGATATTCTATCACATCGTGCTTATATTTCAAGTTGACATGTTTTCAGGATTGTCTTTAGATGATTTCTCAGAGGATTCTCTAAACTGGAAAATGGCGGTGAAAAACTACTGGTCTCTTTTGTCACCACTAATCTTCTCGGATCATCCAAAAAGACCTGGCGACGAGGATCCTTTACCCCCATACAACATGCTCCGGAATGTGCTAGACATGAATGCCCATTTTGGAGGTTTCAATTCTGCATTATTGGAAGCTGGGAAATCTGTATGGGTCATGAACGTGGTGCCAAGTGATGGACATAACCATCTTCCCTTGATAATGGATAGAGGCTTCATTGGGGTATTGCACGACTGGTAATACTATTCTTCTTTAAACTTTAATATTTTCCTCAATGCCTCAATCGTCCTATAGTTTTGAATTTTAGTTTCTTGTATTCTTACGTTCTAGTTGCCTCCTACCTCCTTCAATTCAGGTGCGAGGCCTTTCCAACATATCCTAGATCATATGATTTGGTACATGCGGCAGGGCTTCTGTCTCTTGAAGCAAGTAAGAAGCCAGGGTGCCCCATGCTTGATTTATTCACTGAGATTGATCGGTTACTTCGTCCGGAGGTACAGGTTTCTTTTTATTTTATTACCTTGTTATTTTTGGTGTGCGTTTATCACTGAAATGTTTTAGTCTCCTATATTTTATAATATAAAGATGCAACGAAAATCTTGCTGCTGAACTGGGAATCAGAAATGAAAAAAAGTTTTTGAACCAAATATTCAAGGGAACTAAGAACGTAAGCCGTTTGAACACTTGAGTCTTGTACATATTCTTACAATATCAGTCAACTCGTCATCAAATGTTTTTGGTAGGACCTGCTTGAATGACTTTATTAGTGCTTAAGCAGGCCCCTACTTGTCCAAATGTGACAAGTTAACTGATATTGTAAGCATTTGCACATGGCTATGTTTAAAAGTGTTCTTGGTTATGCCTCAACACGTATTCACAATGACGAAGTGTTTCTCATTCATAATCAAATATGCGATTATACATTGAGCTATCATGAAGTAGTCTAGTGGCAAAGAGAGTCTTGAAGAACTAAGAGATGATAAGTTCAATCCTTAGAGGCCACCTACCTACGAATTAATTTCTACGGATTTCCTTAATATTCAAATGTTGTAGGGTCGGGCTGTATGTCCCATAAGAATAGTTGTGTTGTGCGTAACCCTGGACATTCACGGTTAGAAAGAAAACAAAAGAAGAATATGCTTTGCATTGGTTAGAAACTTAGAAATTGTCCGGCAAGATGTCATTAAGTGTTGTTTAATTCATCTATGCCAAACGGTTTCCAGATATTTACGGTTGCTAGTTTTTTCCAGGGTTGGGTGATAATCCGTGACACCGCCATGCTTATCGAATCGGCCCGAAGTGTTACTACACAGCTTAAATGGGACGCACGAGTGATAGAAATCGAAGACAGCAACGATGAGAGAGTCCTTATCTGCCAAAAACCTTTACTGAAGAGACAAGTGACCTGATCTTAAAATTTGAAGGTGAAAAGTATTTTTATATTATTCATTCTCTGGATGATGGAATAATCATCGAATGGGGTTGGTTCCCTCCATCTCTGTGAAAGACAGAATCTAAATTTCTGAAACAACAAAAAAAGAAAGAAAGAAAGAAAAGAAAAGAAAAGAAGTATTGATACTGGTGGGGGGATTGAACACACAAGGATAGCAGCTTTTTTATAGAAGCCGTAAGGCCAAAAATAGGATCCATGATGTAATTATGCAAATGAGGAACAGAAGTGAGAATTTTCTAGGATTTGATTTGATTAGATTTTGCATTTTTAAGCAGTTTTTGAAATGTTTTTATACATCCATCAATGTGATTAAGATTGTGAAATCAGATCAACAAAATAAGCACATGATGTTTGCTGTAGCATTTAAAATGCTCTGCCATCCATTTCTGCATAAAAGGAATTTCATTTCTTTTTTTCTTTTCATGCTCTTCTGACTCTGCTCTATATGGGCTGTTTGGTATATGGAAATATAATACCTTATTGTTTCTATTCACTTTCCTGATTTTTTTTTTTTGTTTTGGTGCTTGAGAAGTTGTTCCCTTTTTTCTTTTTTCTTTTTTCCAGTTTAATTGAATAATATTTATCTTTTATCAAGAGGATGGAGGTTATAATTTGCAAAGAGAAGTACGGTTTGCATGTGGGATTGGAGTTTTTAGGTACATTATCTAAAAAATTATGTATAAAATCTTTGTTATTGTTTTAAAAATAATATACCATATTTGTAACATGCTAATGTCGATTCACATGACGAAGAAGTTATAAGTTAGAATCTCTTGCTAAAATAAAATAAAGAAAATAAATGTATGTAACAATACAAATCATATTTATAAACTCATTCTTTTTTCTTTTTCTTTTTTTATGAAATATTATATCACTAACTTACCTAATTCAATCAACTGAGACTTACTACTATACACGCTATAAATATATATTTTTCTAAATTGCTAAATTTCTAGAGTGACTTGAACTTTCACGCCTATAAGCATAACTCAGTAATCATGATTAACTTCATGGTTTCAATTTGGATTACATTTATTTATTTATTTTTATTTATTTTTTTTGGGTTAAAGAGACAATACGTTGCCCAAATTGTTCTCATTTTATTGTGTACTAATTCATCCTCAAATATTTTGTTTTGGTAGAATGAGTACTTTTACGTTACACAATTGCAAATAAAGGAAAAATATATATACATTCCATTGCTTTTTAAATTTTTTTTTTTTTTAATTTTTGAATATTTGAAGGTTGTGTTTATATAATCTAAACTTTTAGGTGTGTACAGTTTTGTGGAGAGAGGTTTTGTTTTGCACAGCGAATAGAACTGCTTGTACTATCATTTGAAGCTCTTCATCTTTTGTATCACATAGTGATTGTTTGTTTGTTCAACTTAAATAAGGTTAGAAGCTATATGTCTATGATTACTAGATTAAAAAAAGTTGTTTGGTGGTTGATGTTTAATAAATTTTAATTTAAAAAATAAAGCTTTTAAAGTGCATAATAAATTTCTTAAGTTTCAATCGTGTTTATACATATATGATTTCTCGATTTTGTGTAGAATAAATCATGTATAATTGCGTTTAAGAATTAATTAGTGATTAGGTATAAATTTGATTAATTTTAAATTTATTTATAAAAGATATACATTTGAATTTTATGTTTAATAAATTCTACTTTCATTTTTTGTCCTAGTAGATAAAATGTTGATTCATAAAAAGTCAATTCGTAAATTCAAAAGTTCATAGACTTTTCTTTTTTTGAATTTAACAAAAAATAATAGTGTAATTAAAATTTTAAAATGAAAAAAAAAAATAGTGAAGAAAGAAGTACTTGGAGAGTTCCAGTGTTGTACGAAGAAACCAAATGAAAATTGTAATGGCTTGGCGCCTTGTCGTCACCAAGCCGAAATCAACACAAACCCTAATCCGCCATTTCTGTGCTTCCTTCTCCAACCAGAAATCCCATCTTCTTCAACCTCATCAATTCCTCTTCACATCCCAATTTTCTACGTCTTTCCTCGTCACAAAACTCCCCAAGAAATTCAGGAAGAAACGCAAGAAACCCGACAGCCCTAGAACCAAGCTCATCCAATCCGAATCCAATCGCATTTCTCACTTCGAGCGTCTCGTAGAAACCGATTCCTTCTTCAGATTCCTTTTTAAGTCCAAGGATTTCCTCTCCAAGCAGCCCGAGCACGTTCTTCGCCTCGACGATGCCGGCAAGCTCTACCGCGAACTCGGCTTCCCTCGCGGCCGCAAAGTCGCCCGCTCGATCGAGCGCCACCCGCTTCTCTTCGAGCCCTACCGTCACGCCGATGCCAAAATGTGGTTCGGATTTACAGACTTCATGGAAGAGCTGATCGAGGAAGAGAGGAGGATTATGGACTCCATGGAGTTAGATAGGGTTACAACTGTTAGGAAGCTGCTGATGATGTCTGCCAATAAGCGAATTCCATTGAGCAAAATCTATCACTGCAGGTCTGTGTTTGGGATTCCAGAGGATTTTCGAGATCGAATCGGGAAGTATCCGGATTACTTCAGAATTGTGGTTGAGGATGACGGGAAGAGAGTGCTGGAATTGGTGAATTGGGATCCATTGTTGGCTGTAAGTCAGCTCGAGAGGGAGTTTGTGGTGAATGAGGATAAGGCGAAAAGGACATTCAGGTTTCCTGTGAAGCATGGGAAGGATTTGGATTTGGACGAGGACGATACGAGGAAGCTGAATTTGCTGAACACGCTGCCATTGGTATCGCCGTATACGGACGGATCGAAGTTGGAGCTTTGGACATTGGAAGCAGAGAAGTACAGGGTTGGAGTGGTACATGAGTTGTTGAGCTTGACATTGGAGAAGAAGGCTTCTATTCATCATATTGTGGAGTTTAAGGAGGAGTTTAGCTTGACTAAGCATACTTACCAGATGCTAATGAAGCAACCCAGAACCTTTTATCTGGCTGGGACAGAAATGAATTGGGTTGTTTTCTTAAAGGATGCTTACAATGAAAATGGCGACTTGATCGAGAAGGACCCGCTTGTCGTTTTCAACGAGAAGCTGCGTAGATATGCTCAAATGCAGAAAATGGAATAAGATCAATGAGATATTAATTCAGAAATGTACTGCCAAACTCTAGTGAGTTAAATTTATAAATCTTCTTTGGCAATCTATTTCTTTTGCCTATTCTCAAAAAGTTTGAGTTGTTCTGATGCAGGATTAGTAACACTCTTTTGTCACCGTGTGATTGCTTAGCACATTGTGATTTAAATTTGGGAAAACTGTCAAACAACCCCTAATCCCTAAACTTGTGGCGTTAGTAACTGTTAACCTCCTAAACTTTTAATTTCAAGAATCACTTTCCTTAAAATTTGATAAGTATTGTAATTATTCATTTTCTAAAATACTCAGTTTTCTGCCACCTCTCACACAACAATGCCTAACCGATCTACATAGTAATTAACTTGATATATATATATTTAATCTGAGTACATTTAGTATTTTATGCTAAATTTATATATTTATGTTAAAAAAATAAAAAATTAACGTCGTATCCTCAATGTATTCGTGTCCTAATTTTTTTAGAAAACAGCATATCTGGTAAAGTTACTCACAAATTTAAGAACCAAAAAAGGACTTGATAAGAAATGAGAGAGAATTAACTAGGAGGAACGAACCAACTAAGAAGTACATTCCATGACAAAGTCACGGAGGCATGAATCGATCATTTGTCCCTTCTCCTCAACTTTGCAACACTGCTTCAACTTTAGATTCAGCATCTTAACCTTCAACATGCAGGTGAGAATTCTTCAAATTTAACCCAAGGGAGTTAATTGCAATGCTTATCAAATTAAAGGTTTAGAAAGTTAATGGTTACAAGCACCACAATTTTGGAGTGGTTTGTACAATTTTTCCCTTAAATTTTGCCAAGATGCAAATCGAAATTTGAATAGAATAGATTATGCTATTAAAAAAAACAATCTCAAAATCAAATGAGAGAATAATTTACATTCTACCGAGGCAGCTTCCATTTTTAATGTCCATTCACGTGTCTTTCTTCCATTTTTAATGCCCATCCACGTGTCTTTTTTCTATTAGATATCTTTTTTTAATTGCTTATAAATTGTCTTTTTCTTGTGACGCGGTGAAGATATTTTTTCAAACAAACTTTACCATTCTTGTACTTTTTATTATTTTGTTTAATCAAAACTTCCTCAACAAACTAAGCTAATCACCTTCTACATTTTCACCAAACCCTTCTCTTAGCTTTTTTTACTGGGTTCAGGTTTGTTTTTTTTTTTTTTTTTTTTTAAAATTCTCTTCTCAAATTTTAATAATATTAGAAAGTGGATAGAAGTTCATGCCACTATTAATATTAGCTTAGACAAGTGATTACATTTCTTTTTTTTTTAACATAAAAGGAGAAAAAGGGGATTTTATGATATTTGTTAGAATATGGTTTTACGAGACTTATTATTCTTTTAAGTAAGAATATTACATTGTGATGAATAAAATAGTTGGATGTAGAGTTGTTGGTTAGTT
>JBBMKA010091369.1:0-13116 GCA_037833695.1 Sechiopsis laciniata
GAGCAAACTATATAAAAGAAAAAAAAAAGTTTGAAGTTGTTTTTTGTTAGGAGGGGAAATGGATTTTCTTAAAAAAATTTGATATTAAAGTTTATTTTTGAGATAATATACTATTTTTATATACTTAAATAAAAAGGTATTAGCTATTTTTTTAAAAAACATCTTATATTTATTTTCTTAAATAATATCAAATAAAAAATTTGATTTAAAAAGAAATCATAAAAAATAAGTAAAGAGAGAGAAGATTAAAAAAAAACAAATAAATAAATTGAAAAAAATAGGTGGTGAAAAAAAAAATTAACAAAATTGTAAAAAAAAAAAAAAAAAAAAACAAACAAAAAAAAAACAAAACACAAGTAATTGCACAAGAATAAAGAAGAGAGGAGCATTTATAGAGATTGACGATATTTTTTACATACATAAACAATTTTTCTTTTTTTAAATACACAAAATCAGGAAAAATCTGGTGTGTGGCTTCTCTTGTAGAGACGCTATCATATAAGACAAAACAATTTGACCACTTTCAACGGATGTAGAGATGTCACAACCCATTTTTGCAAAACCTCTTCCATTGGACTCATTTTGACAAATGATTTTAAAAAAGAACCCATCCTTACAATTTACCCAAAGATAATTCAATTGACATATCCATTAATATAGGTATGTTATGGACGGAGAAATTTGTAATTTGAATTTAACTTTAAAAAAAAACAATAATATTTGAAATAAAAGATTGAAAGTTATAACGTCTTAATTAATAAATCATATATTATGCAATTCGTTTAGAAAAAAAAAGTCATATATTATGTAACAAGAGTTATATTTTCGTTGGCTCAAATTTTCACCACTAAAAAAAATAATGGACAAACACGTCGAAATTAGAAGGTTTTTTTTTAAGGTTCATAATCGTTTCTTTTGTACCTAAAATATACTTCTTCCATAATTATTTTTTTATCTCAAATATATAAATAATCATAATAATTACTGACCAAGAAAAGAAAAAAACTAATCATTTGATACAGAACTTTCGTATTCCCTGATTATCGGTTCGGCCATGGACGACGGCGTCTTAGTTCTCCGATCGAGGCTGCTTCAATCAAAACGCTATAAGTTCGAGCTTCGAGTCTCTGTTGTCTGGATTTAGCTTCAAGGTTCAAAACTCTGTGGAAATCATCTTCCTGGAGCGTTTTGATCTCATTGCGGGGTATTTACTCCATTACCCTGTTACTTGCTGATAATTTATTATGCGAAATTGAATTTGTTGTTGATTATTTGATATACTTGTGAGAGCTTTAGAATTGAAATTAGTGCATTACCTTTGCTGGATTAGTTACGGCTCCTTAATTGGTTAAGGCTAGACATTAGCAGTCTTAGGGCATGAATTCGGTGATAATTGCTGCTAAACTCATTTAGTGTTTAGCAGATTAAGCCTCTCCATTAGCTCTGTGATAATAGCTTAAGACTTTCCAAAGTGGGATGCTCAACATGCCCCTCAGATTAAGCCTCTTTTGAGTTCGCCAATCTTGAAATGGATCTACCTTTCATTTTCAATGAATTGAATAATTGTTTAGAATTTAATGGGCTCTGATATTATATTAGATAGTATGAGGTTGTATCTCAAAACCAATTGACAATTACATAATTAACCCATCATCTATCTTATAAATGCTAGGTCTCCTCACTTTCTCATTGTGGTATCCTCAATATTGGTCATTTTTATTGGAATGAATACCCGTTTGGGTCTAATGAGTTCTGATACCATATTAGATAGTATGATATTCCGTCTCAAGATCAAATGACATTGAGTGTAGTAGCCCATCTAACTTCTTTTTTTTTTTAATTTAAAATTTTAATTTTTATATCCATGACTATCTAGTTCAGCTTGCGTGCACCTCGACTATTGTTAAGGAGCATACTGCCTGACCCTGCAACATTTAAATGTCCTGAAAACCCATAGGAAATTAACACCTAGGTAGCTGGCCATCTAACTTATAAATGCTAGGATTATGAAGTCTCCCCCCTTTTCAATGTGAGATCCTCGACACTTTTGGCCTGCACAATTTTCTGCTTATTTAGGGTCTGATTGGAATGACTTTTCAAATGCTCACATTTAAAATCCCGTTTTAAACACTTGAGAAGTGATTCTAAACTGACACTTACATTGAAAGTTATTTTTAGATTCATTTCTGGATTATCACTGTGCATAGAAATGTAAAGCGGACATTTAAATTTACTAGCAGAGGGCCTATTTCTTATAGGAAAATGGAGGGGACCAGTTACTTTTGACTTCCTATCAAGAGTTTTTTGTTAGTTTGTTATTTGTCTTTGAAATATATAGTATCGAGTTCAAGTTAACAAGCTGGCCCCCAGTTCAAAGCTGGTTTATTTCCTTTTCACAGAATCGTTAAAAACTTATATACTAACTACACTATGGGAATGGGATGAAATGAATGAGTACATTGTGTTGCTAGGACCCCTCAAACTTTATATCATTGTGGGGTTCAATATTTGAAAGTTATTTCAAATAGTTTCTAGTCTTTTATCTTCCTTTTCCCTGAACTATTGTTTAGATTTTGTGAAGTCTTATATGAACAAATAGAATCTTCATATTATTACTCTTTGATACAAAAGTGGATAATATTTTATTTTTAACAGTCAAGAGTAGTATGCTACTTTATCTTACTAAGCCTAACTTTTCGTACATTACTGAATTAGGAACAATAGTGCTTATAATAGTTTGTTTGTGTGAACTTACTTTACTTGGTATGAATTGATGAAAAACCTCAGTTCGTGACAAATCCACTTCTTCACCTCTTTGAAGTGTTATTCAAAGCACATAGATTTTGGTTTACCTAATCATCTCGCGACTCATTTTATTCGCTGAGATGGTGGCCTCTTAACTTAGGTTTGTAGAATTACATTTTCTTTTTTTCTTTCATCTCTTTTTTTTGTCGTTTTCCTCCATATTGCATTCTCATTCTTCAGTTTAATGAAGTTTCTTAAGGAAAAGTTATTCCAAAGTCTCCAAACTCTTTGTTTCTATCCATATAAATTAGGCCAAGATCAGTCCAGAATTTATATCTTTATAAGACGAAATTGACCTTGGATATTTTTTAAGCTTTTTTTAAAGTTCACATGTTGTATAACTGTGTGCTCTCAATGTGAACTTAAAAACCAAAGTTGTAAAACTTTGAATGCACAATTTGTTTAGCTGAAGTAATAACATCCTATATTCTATTGACTTCACCGAAGATTGATGTACTTTTCGTCGGTGTTTCTTTTTTCTGGTTGACTGGATTTGGATCATGGGGTTCACTGCCCGAGATATACTTACCATTTATTGCACATTTAATCTTTTTTAGTTAGTTAGATCATTAAATTCTGTAAAGTCCTGAAATTTCACGTATGAAAAAGAAAAGAGAGCCTTTAGAACCAAAGTATCTGCTTGATTTATAAGTGAACTAGGAAAAGTACCATATAAAAGAGCTAGCAAACATATTATCAACATTTTTTTCCTTAGGGGTGTAGGGGGAGAAGTAGAGGGGTTGGTTCCTTGTGTCTCCTGTGGACCTTTAATGGAATAGACAAAAATGCACTTGTGACCACCATCATGTTTAGTCATTACACTGAGGTATCAACCACATGGTCTTGTCGCCGAAGAATATATAAAATTGTTTTCTTCATTGCTCTTACATCCCTGAATTGCAAAGAACTTATGGATGACCCCCGACCTGTAGCAGTTGAAAGTTTTTCAACCAGTTGGCTGTCAAATGTAAAGCAGTCCCAGGATGCCACATCCAAAATAATGGATTATAAGATTGTTAAGCCTTCATGGTTTCTGGAAGAAACCCAGAGCTTCAAATTCAATTCTCCAATTCATCCATCTGTTATCGTAGCCCATGCCGATGAACTTTTCTTTGATGGTTCTATCAGACCAGTTTATATAAGCCACGCAACATTGGGAGCCTCTAATACATCTGATTTTCTTCCAGTCAAGCACAATTCTTCAATTGCTTCTTTAACTTCTAGTCCATCCATAGGAAACCAATGTTGTCACTCTGGAAGATGGAGAAGATCCTTATGTAAGTTACTGAAGACGTTCGGATGTCTCAGTCCCATATGCCATAAAGGAGAACCAGGTGAAATAAACTGGGTTGATGACATTAAACAAAACTCCTGTGATGTTAAGAGTCAGCACGAATCCTTGCGAGTATCTCCTCAAAGCAACATTGGTTCTTCATCAGGTGATTGGTGTCATCTAGAGAGCTCAATTTCTGAAGCAATACTTCATTGCAAAAGGTCAATAGGTGTGTTACATGTTTCTTCCTTTTTATGGTTGGCTAAAATCTCCAGTTTTTCAGTGCATAGCATATTCACTCTCTTCTTGTTTAGGGAAATGATATCCTGGACCAAAAAGAAAAAGTGCAAAAGAAGGATAAAATACCAGACTTCTGGAAGGGTTCCAGCATGGCAACCTGTTCTTTGTCCTCTTCTTTTCTGGCAATATTCCTTTTCACTTCATTTTCTAAGGAAAAGTTTATTTTGTGGCCATGTGAGGATGAAAGGCTTGTTATAGGATCTTAGATGTGTTTCTAAACAAAGTATCTCATGCATCCTTAAGAGTGATGTAATTATGATGTTCTATCTAGTCTAGTTTGATATGCTGTATACCATAGAGTAAGAGAAACGAGTCATAAACAAACTATCTGTTTTATACGTATACGAGGAATGTATTTTTTTTCACCATTGTGCGTTTTCATATGTAATCCAAGTCTTCAGGTTGTCATGGGAAATCCGGTATTTACTTCTTTTAATATAGGATATATATTTCAATGGAGATTTAGATTGTTTAAAGATTTGGCATTGCTTCTTCACATATCCACATCAGCTGGACCTTTTATGTATTCTATTACATGGTTCTACATGGCTAGTTTCTGTCGTAGGAAACTTTCAGTTTTCTCTATCCCAATTTCCATTCATGGAATGCAGACCAAAAGTTTACCATTTCAGACTCTAAAGAGTGAAAGATGAAGAAAAATCATTTTAAGACAGTTGCAAGAGACAGAGAGAGGACAGGACATGGACAAAATATGTTAGAAAAAAAGCCACGATGATCAACCTCACTCCATTGGTTTCACACCCTTTTGTTGTTTTCTTTTAGTTCAACTTATCTTTGATCTTTGCAGTGGAGTCCCCCCCCTCAAAAAATTAAAAAAATAAAAAATAAAGAAGAAAGAGAGAAGAAAATGGTTGTTATCCCCAACCTTGAATTTCATACATAATCCAAATTTTCGTACCTTAGCTGAGGGGACCAACCAAATTCTTATCTTCACTGCTGGTTTATGACCTTTGCCCATGGCCAGTGGTCACTTGAATATGCTATCATCAAAATTCATTGCACCTTAATGGTGAATTTTGGTAGCATTTTTTTATATTATATTATATGACTATTGTTATGGTAACATTGAATGGATTAAGATTTAGAACTTAACTATCACTAAAAACTCTCTCCAAATAAGTTTCTAAAAATTCTTTTGAAAACATTAGTGAAATGTTACACTGTAATAAGGCCTTGCATGGAGTGTAGATTGATGGAACTTGTTAGGAACTAGGCAGAAACTATTAACCCTAGTAGTTTTCTTTTAACATCTGACCACAAGGCACAAAACACTAACTAGTAAATACCAAGTTAGATTAGATTTATTGAAAAAAATGTTATAAGGATGTAGTGCAAACTGCAAAGCCAGAAAATCAAATATCTGTATAGGGAGTTGTTTTAGAAGAATGGATTACATTTGTGAAATAGCACATTATTCATAGGACCAACATAATCTGTAGGTACTTGAACAGTGTGAAGAAAAAAAAACACTTAGGAAAAGGTCATTCAAAGAGATAAATGATGGTTTTTTTTTAACAATAAATAACCCTTATCATCAAAGTTATGAAAAGTGACTATTGCTCAAGGGAAAGAAAACGAGAAAAAACATTCCAATTAAGAAAAACTTCCTGAATAGAGAAGTCAACAAAACCCTTGGTCTGAAAGATATGATAGGCTTTTTCGTTCCTGTAAAAAGTGAAAGGGTACAATCCCTGATGCAAAATTATCTCCTTATAAGTTTTCTTTATTGTTTCTAACAAAGATAAGTGAGTTGTAGTGATTTGAATAGAATTAAGCAAGAATGAATTGATCTAGGTGGCTAGTTTCTAGTGCTCATTTCTTATAATTTTAGTTCATTGGTTACCTACAGCCTATCCTAAGATTATTTTAATCCAAACACCCATATCTATATTACTAGATATCTTTCCTCCATTTTAAGTTGGAAACGATTCTTCAAAAATAACTTTAAATCCAACTTAATCACTTATATTTGCGTTCAAGTTATTGTTTACGTAGAGCCAAATGTTATAGAGAAAATTTCACTCCTGTGCTGTTTTTTTTTTGTTTTATTATTATTATTTTTATATCTGGGATTGTCCGAGCTAGCTTACGCGCACATCGACTATTGTCACGAGACATACCATAGGATCCTACAACATTTGATATCAAGAAAACTTGTAGGAAATTAACTCGTGGTCATTATCGAACACATCATTTCTTAGTTACTTAAGACTCTCTTGACCACTAGTGCGCTAGTTTTATAATTGAGTTCTCCTCCGAAATATTAGATAACATGAGGTACTATCTAAAAACCAATTGACAATAAATAGAATAACTCATCTATGTTATAGATGTTTCGAAGTATCCCCACTTTTCCAATATGAGATCCTCGGCAAGAAAAATGTCTCATACATATCCATATGAAACATCTCTATTTGGTGCAAAATAACAAAATCTAAAGCTATTGAGTCCTACAAAACCAAAAGAAGACCAGATAGAAAAACAAGAATAATTCCCCACCACACAAGCAATTTGGGGGAGACCAAAGACATTGATATGGGAGGCCTGTCTCATTTATCATCAATGAGTAGCTGTTGTTGCCATTGATGGGGCGGCAAATGCCTAAAGTCTCACTCTGTTCAGATTCCTAAATGCCATTTTTAGGAGTTGGATTTAGACATTGAGATTTTGAGTTAATGAGGCAACCGCAAACAGCCAAAGCCATTGCCTTTGACGAACGGCTGCACATGGCATTTTTCTTTAGTTACAATTGGGGACCAAAGTTCTAATTTTTTTTTTTTGGTTTATCAAGATTAGATCATGTTGGGTTACTTGGTCCACCTTCTGATTATGATTGAAATCAAATGAGCTCATCTTTAATATTATCATTATGTAGTTTGTCTTCCCAAATTATTCTATATATGTATTTTGAAATTAGCTTTAAACACAACACTTATGTCGTTTAATTGTATTCTTCTCTTAGTTAGCTTTCAACACAATTAGTTTGGAATCTAACTGGTGGGCTCCTCCTGAATTGCACTATTAGACTCAAGATGACTGAATGACTAACTTTTAGTTCTCTCCTTGCACATCAAGTAAAGATATCTGACCATTTGATCCTACTACTTTTTATTGTAAAATAAATCAGTAAAAAATAAATTCATAAGTAGTTGACTATTGTAGATTGAATTTATTGCTCCTAAATATTTTATGATTCTCAATACTTCTCCAAGTAATTTATGTATATATACACATATATATAGCTTTTTATGCTCTTAAAATTTTGTCATGGAAGGAAGTACATAAGTGTATGTCAATGACTAAAAAGTCATATGTTTGAATCTCCCATCCTCATCATCGAACTAAAAAAACCTATATATAATTATTAACATTGAAAATTAATAATAAATCTCATCTTACATGTCATGTTACAAGTTTTAGGAGATGTTCGACCTTTCTTTTTTATTTGGTTTGGTTGTCATCATCTTCTTGCTACTACCATTTCTTTTTTCTTTTTTCATCTCCTTTGCTGTCCAAATTGTTCAGGCTGGTTTTTCCACATCTCGAAGACATCAAAAAAAATTTAGGCATAAAAAAAGAGTGAGAAGTGTTAGAATGCTCTACCTCTACTTATTTGATTTCTATGGTTTTTTCTCATATTATTTTTCTAGATTGTTTTTTCTTTTCATATATTTGTACGACACCCTATAGATTCACCATGTATTTTGAAATCATTGAAATAAAATAACTATGAATGGAAAACCCCAAAAAAAAAAATCATTACTATTTAGAAAGGTTTTTTTTTTTTTTTTTTGAAAAGGTATTTAGAAAGATTTAAAGAAATTTTTTCAATGGAGAAATTTTGTTTGAACTGACCATTGTGATTTAAAATCAAAATTTACGAAACGCTTACTTCTTCTTTTTTTTTTTTTTTTTTTTGAAAAAATCAAACGCTTGCTTCTTATAAGAGCGGTTTTTTTCAAAGCACGACAACAATTATTTTGAGAACCACAGAAATTCCAAACCTAACCTTAATCAATTGAATAGTTTACTTTGTAGGAATAAACTGAAATTCTTGAATTAAACTATCATTTTCGTTTGGGCTGGACTTTCATCAGCTACCCCAACAGTTGTGGACTTTTAAATCGAGCCCACTAAAGAAAACCCAACCCACCAATGAATAAAGCCCAGTATGTGCTTTCAAGAACAAAAGCCCATATGACGATACACGTGTCATCTATCCGTAAGCCAACAATTTTTATTAATTTTTTGGATTTAATCAGCTGGATGGTCATTAGAAATTTGGAATCAAATTTGCTTAAAATTGCGCAGTTCATTTTATGAGCTGAAGGCTGAAGCTTCGCGAGGTTCTGCTTCGCTTGCTTGATTGCTTAGCTTCACTTTTCGAAATCTAGTTTCTGTTTCGTTTATTTTTGTTTTTTCATTGACAGTACAGTGATTATTGCAGTATTGATTTCGGTAGCAATGAATCCGGTTCAGCATCAATTTGCCGCTCAACCTCCATGGTTTCCGATGCTGCCACCGAATCCGCCGCCGTCTTGTTCATCTTTCTGGGATAATCTGAATTTTCGCGATCGTTTAAGGGATTTGCAAGACACTCTCCATCTCGCGAAGTCAATGTACGTGTCTGTTTGTAATTTCTGGCATTCTACTTTGCAGTTGATGGTGTTATTTTTCTGCTGTTGTCTACTAGCTTTCAAATATTCTCGTTCTAAATTTTGATTGATTGATGTATAAATTGATAGGCAGAACGAGCTTAAAATATTAATGATAATTAAGGAACGCGAATCAACTGATCAGAGTGTGGAGAATGTGCCTGACGACATTTCTATATGTGAGTTTTCTGAATGCTTGGAAGATAGAAGGGTTAATTTGGAGTTGCAAGAATCGCGATCGGTTGAAGCTGCAGCTGCTTTGATGAGAAGGTTAAGAGCTCAGCTTCATCCATTTAGGAGGATTGCGGATGAATCGAGTCCATGGGAGGAAACACTTGCTGCCGTTAGGTTATCTAATAAATTATTGAAGGCCAAGAGGAATAAGCAGTGGAGAAAGAGGAAGAGGAAGCGCATTGCTGAATCACAGGCAAAGGTAGTATTTAGATAATTTATCTCAAATTATCTTACATATTTATCAAATTATCTTCCATATTTATCAAATTATCTTACATATTTATCAAATATTACCTGTTTTTTATTTTTTTATTGTGACGTCTTAGGAACGTGAAAGTTTTGACCAAGTTGATCGAGAGGCTGATGAATGGAGGGCTAGGGAGATTGCCAAGGATATTGCAAAACGCAAGGTATCGTCAACTGATATATTTTTATCTATCCTCATACTGGAAGTTTATTCAATGCCTTTTTTGGCCTATTTTTTGGGTTGGTGTAAAATAATAGTCCGTGGGTTTCATTGTATCTGGTTTATAGTATAGACATATGGAAACAAACATGGTGTTATTTAATTTAGGCCGTAACCATTTGGTTTTGAAAATTAGCTCATAAATACTACTTCCACCTATGAGTTTCTTTTGTTGTTTCTTGTCTACTTTTCAACTATGTTTTCAAAAATCAAACCATGTTTTGAAAACTAAAAAACAAAGTAGTTTTAAACTTTTTGGAATTTGGCTAAGAATTCAAATTTTTTGTTAAGATAGAAAACACGTAGAGAGTTGATGAGAAAACAAGCACAATTTCCCAAAGCCAAATGATTATTAAACAAAACCCTATTTTTTATATTTTCATAAGAAAATAGGTTATGAAGATAAATGAAAGTAGGTATGATAGGACGGACAGAAGTTTTGTTACTTGATGGAGTTGGTGGAAAATAAGTTTTTCTCTTTCAAATTGCGAATGTTTAACGACATTTGCTATCATGGTTGATTTTTATTGACAAACATGGTTATGTAACAAGGACTCGAAGTACGATACAGAATGGGGTTTATAGAATAGAAATTTGTAGATCCAACTCATTTATAAGACCTATTTTATCTCCTTATGTCTATTTGTTCTTTATTTGTTTTACATAAATTTTGAGTTCAACGTATGGGTGGAAATTCAAACTTGCAACCTTTTGGTAGAGGCTATAATGCTTCAACCAATTGAATTGTGCTCAAGTTATGGTGTCCTAATTCTGCTCAAGTTACAGCAAAATCATTATTAGAGAGCCTTTCTAGCTCCCCTAATGGTGCAAAGGATATGTATATTAACATATGGAGAGGACAACACCCGAAAAAGATTAAATTCTTCGTATGGGAGCTCAGTTATGGTGTAGTGAACACACATGAGAATGTACAGATAAAATGGCCATCTATGTCTCTATCACCTAGTATCTGCCCACTGTGCAAAAATGACAATGAGTCTCAAATTCATATTTTCAGCAACTGTACTGTGGCTAATCGTATTTGGTCTTATCTTCTCAGTTCATTTGGATGGCAAATGACTAGACTAGGAAACATCAAAGAATTGGTTATGTATTCGTTAATGGGACATCCTTTTAGGGAGGAAAAGAGGACATTATGGCTCCTTTTTATATATGCGGCCTGGTGGAAGCCTTGGACATGGAGGAATGACTCAATTTTCTCCAACACTACTCAACATAGCGAGAACTTAATTGAATCAATCACTTTTTTAGCTATGTCATGGGCCCATAATTCCATGCCTTTTAAAGATTATTGTTGCATCATTGGCATGGATTTTTACTATCTTTGTTTTTTTTTCATTGTCTTTTTGTAACTCTTCATTTCATCAATGAAAGTTTTCTATTTCCTATCAAAAAAAAAAAAAATTGTGCTCAAGTTGGATAAGTTGCATTGTTTTTTTTTTATTCAACAACAATTGGGGTGGGGGGCTTCGAACCTGTATAACCACTTGGTTATTAGTTTATATATCATGCCACTAGAGCTCCATGCTGGTTGGCGCTCAGGTTGGATTGTTTTTTTATATGTTGAAACATTGCTTTTAGTTGCTGCTAGATTTCATGTTCCTACAGATTCTATAGTTACCTCACCTCATGGACATTTATGTCATTTACTTCTCATATCATGTGCACCTCTTGGAATTTTTGTTAGGGGCGTTGATACAAGATTGCTGTAGTGTCCGATGTTAATATATTAACAGCCATTTACATTTTTCACATTTCTTTTTAATGAAATCTTATAGTTTTTTCATCATGTTCTGCACTTGAATACTTGATGTCTATTGTGTTCTTGCCTGTCTAGCTTTGGACTAGAAAACATTGGCACAATGTATTAAATGTTAACGAGTAATAAATCCAGACAATGAAATTGGTGAATGGGTTTCAGGTAGAGAAGATGAAAGAAATTGTAAGAATTAAAGAAAAAGAGGAGAAAAAGAAGCTAGATTCTGAGGTGAGAATCAATAGTAGTATTAGAACTATTTTGCAGCCGTTTTTCTCTCTTCTTATGAACTAATGTAAGATATCATGTAGCTTGAATTAGCACTAATAGTGGAAAAACTGCAAGAACTGCGCTCCATGAGGATCCAAAAATTGAAGAAGCAAGGTTCGATTCCTTACCTCCTTTTTCTTTATACTGCATTCTTGATAGCAAATGGTTTGTTATGCTGTTTTAGCAAATCTATTAGATTCTTTTTGGTCTTTGGCACTCTTTCAGGTGTATGAGCACGATGGATAGAACTAAACCAAAATCATAGTTAATTTTCTCTTTATTTTCTTTTGTATAAAGACATTATGTTATCCAGCTAGCGAAATGTGCTTAGGTCCTTGAATTGCTTAACTCAATTGTTCTCGTGATTTGATTCCATCGAGGATTAAATAAGTGAGAGAGAAAGGGAGCTGAAAACAAGAAAGAAATTTGCCATATAATTTCATATTTATAATGAAATTGTTTCTCATCAAAAAACGAAAACAAGAAAGACTTATTTGGGTGGCAATACCCTTCTAGGATTGTCAAAGTTGAACCTGAATCATTTAGAATCTTCTTTGACGAAAGAATTTTGGAGGGAGAGTGAAGATTGAGGAAAAAGAGAGATTTTTAGCTTTCATTCCTATCCCATTGGTTATTTGACATGTTGGATAGGGAAGATCCTACAAAATCTCTTGTGAAATCTGAGAACTATTTTTCAAGCAGACAAAATATGATTATTATTATTATTATTTTATTGGAAACAAAAATCATTTCATCGATGTATGAAATAGATAGAAAAAGAGTCCTATATGAGAATAATTGTAAAATACACCTCCACTGTGCTAGGAGGGTTGTCAAACTATAATTACAGAAGGGACTAAATGAGGAGAACATTTATTTCATGAAATAGCAAGATATATAGTTGAATCAATAAATGAGACAATGTTCTGTTTCTTATCCATAAAGAGGGAGGCATTTCTTTTCAACCATAATTCCATTAGAAAGCATGGATTAGTCTTAGGGTGGCCAATGATGGAGGAGCTGAGAAAAGTGTAGACAGCACTTGGTTGAGCAATAAGCCAACCGAAAGCTTGTTGAAAGCTGGTGCAAACGGACAATAATTGAATAGATGAATCTGAAATTCACGATTCCTTAGACAAAGATAGCAGAAGCTAGGAGAAATTGGCTGAGCCAAGGAGATTTCCATTGAAGCTTGTCAAAGGTGTTAATACACTACACTCATGGCTAAGCTCCCAACCAGTGTTTTGAAAAGCGCACTAAAGCCCCAAAAAGGCGCGGGGCGCAGCCTTTGCGCCTCGCCTTGCTAAGTCGCAGC
>JBBMKA010091391.1:0-13111 GCA_037833695.1 Sechiopsis laciniata
GGGTTTTTTTTTTTTTTTTTTTTTTTTTTTTTTTTTTTTTGAGAATTAAATGTTCAATATATTACTTCATAATGTTTGAAATCACATTATATGATGAGTGAATATTTGGCTTTCTGATCATTCTTGATCTTCTGTCACTAATTATATTAATATTGAAAACTTATAAATAATAAATTAATATTTTATAATATAATAAAAACACTGACTCGCATACAAGGGAGCGTTTGTTCCACGAAAATAGTCAAAAATACAGAGCATACATTGATTCGGGAACATTCCCATAAAATATCATTTTGGTCAAAACTTTGAGACTTATTCTATTTTATTTGTTGAATTTTCAAAATTTCAATTTTAGTTCATGAACTTTAAGGTTCATTTCATTTTAATCTCTAAACTTTTTAAAAGTCTAATTTTAATCCATAAACTTTGAGATTTGTTTGTTTTAGTTCCTAGATTTCCAAAAAAAAAAAATTAAATTAAATTAAATTAAATTAAATTAAAATTAAAAAAAAAATTATTTAATTATCCTTAAAAAAATATATCATCTATAAATTTTAGAAAAATGTTGTCAAAAAAATGTTCACATTTTATCCTTAATTGTATTAAAACTATTAGCATACCAATCATGAAGTGGCATAATGGTCTAAGAGTGTCTATAAGAACTTAAATGTAATAGGTTCGATGGGAGTCATTTACTTAGAAATTAATTTCTTAAAATTTTCCTTGATAACCAAATGTTGTGGGTACATGCAAACTAGCTTAGAACAATCACAAATAGCAAAAATAAACTATAAACATTACTTAACAAATTTATATTAATATTAACTTCAAATTTACTTTAAGAACTAATTCTAAGTTTTTGAAAGCTTAAAAACTAAAATGAAATAAATCTCAAAGTTCATCGACAAAAATGGAGAGACCAATATAGTATTTTACCTCCTTTCTTTTTTGTTCATTAACATCCAGATGCCAACCCAGAAAATTGTACTAATGATAGTGAATGAAGAAAGTGCTAAGATAGGGAAGCTTTTGTGATGTCTCAAAAACAAAAAAAAAAAAAAAAAGAAGAAGAAGAAGAAGAAGAAGAAGTGCTAAGGTAGGGAAGCTTTTGTGATGTCTCAAATTAAATGGCTTTGAGAAGTCAATTTTGCTAAAGGCTTTCCAAACAACTCATGTTCATCATTCTGATAATCCTCATACATTTTGATACACCAGTCATCCAAAACAAATATTCAAATCCTCTAATTCTGCCATATACCCTTGACCAAGAGGTTAAAAGAACACTGACTTACATTTATTCTAATCTAGACTTGGGCACTGATTATATCTTATAAACAGGGCTATAATTTCTTCCATGTCAAAAAGCCTAATTAAGCAGCTTCAATCAGAAATATTGATAAAAAGCTCAGTAACAAAATCCCTAATCCTCGTCCCTTGTTAGCTTTAAAGGTTTGCTTAGTTACTTAAATCTGTGTCCCACAGGCCATTTTCCCAGCTCTTCGATCCTTCGTTTAAGATTTTCAATTTCTCGAGATATTTCATCATCTCTTTGCTTCATCGCCTATAAACAAAGTTATGAACGTGTACATATATTTTGGAAGAACGAAGCATGCTTAAATGGCTACCAAAAATAGAGTTTTGTATAACCTTAATCATGAGATTACAGGTTCAAATCTCCCTACACCACATTTGGTTGAATTAAAAAAAAAAGAAAAAAAGAAACATGCTTAAATGTTTAACTTAAATTCAAGTCAGATCAGAAGCATTTATATGTGAAAGAGCTAGAGCAATTTCCAATGTTGTTCAATAGTCAGATGAGAACACAAGAAAATAAAAGAAGCCTATACAAGAGAATAATTATAAAATGACAAGAATTTCTGGTGGAACAAATTGCTCTATCATTGGTGCGTTTTTCAATAATTTGAGTAAATACCAAACAACATACGAAGGTCAGCTATAAATTAAAATGGTTATAAACAAATAACACCTAATTTTATTTCTTTTGCTGCTTGATGGAGCAAAGTCAACTTTTGAGTATTTACCGTATTATTTCATTCTATGACATTCTATAAGAGGCTCGGTCAAAACCTAAGCCTACAACATTCGTAACACTTGCACTTTTATAAATGAAAATGTTTTCGTTTCATATCTATATATATAGCTGGTAAGACTGAACTAGTCTAGTTGTCTTGCTATAGTTCTATAATGTACTTCTGATGGTCAATCTCAAAGTACCTTCATCTAAATCTCTATACCTCTTTACTCTGCTCTGTTCTCCACCCCCACTTCCCTCCCCTGGAGGGACACATATCTAGAATATATGCAAGAACACAATTGTACAACCTATATCTATAGATCTTGTTCAAAAGTTCATGAATACAAATTACCAAGTCATACCCCTACCCCAACAAAAGAAGCATTCAAAATTAAGAAATCAGAAGAAAGAACATTATAGTAAATATCCCAAAAGATCATTTGGGACTACTTTGTCTATGATTTTTTGTTAGGGAATCTGGAATGAACGCAATAGGAGAATCTTTCAAGATAAACCCTCTCACTATCAATCTTTTTTTATCATATTGTCAACATGGTTTTATCTTAGTTAAAACGTTCTCCTCTATTTTTAGATTATAGCTACTCTTCTCTCCTATCTAAAGGGAGGAGTCTTTTGTAAGATGTCGTACGGAGCACTCCTCTCTTGTAATTTCAATCATCAAAAAAATTGTTTTTTATAAACAAAAAAATGTATGTCGCAATTGTTATGAAAATTTATAATACCTCCAATTCTTGCCGGCGGAGCTCCTCCTTTCTTGCTTCTGATCTAGAATTTCTTTGCACCTCAAAAATAACAGCAGCTCCAGCAACCTACGTACAGAATACAGCAGTTATTAAAATTGTAAAATATATACTTCTAATGAAGCAATATAATGATAAGTATATGGATCTCGAAAGTTTTTTTGCTTTTCCAAAAGGACAGTTCATATTTTTAAGCCCATTATCAAAGCTCACTAAAACTAAAACAGGGAAAAACTTGTCTGTGTCAATTGGAACTAAATGAAAATTGGTAGACATTGTTAAATAAACTCTTATAATAAATCTAGTCAGTATAAGTCCATGTGAATGAAATATCAAAATATCCAAGTAAGAGTAAGACCACACTAAAAAAATCCCCTTTACACAGCAATACAAAGACACGGTAAAGACATATGCTGAGATAATTTTTTACGAAGACACAGAGAGAAAAAGAAATCATATTACTGAGAACACGAAAAGTTCCCCGAGCATATCTGCAGCAGCTTGGACGGCTTTCTCTTCGTTCAAAGGACGTATGGCAGCATCTGTTGCATGACCATAAATGCGTCGTTGCACATTCGTTGAAAACCGGTGATTCATCTGTTGAGTATAAGAAAGAACAAGATGAGAACAGAACATCTCAGAACTCAGAAATCATAATCATAATCAGTTCCACAAAGAAGAATTGTGTTTAAAAAAAAAGTATAAAACAATGGCCCTAGAAGAGTTCAAAAATCAAAATAGCAGTGAACACCAATGTATATGGTGTACTGTGTGCCTAGGAGAGGGGTAATCAAATGATTGGGTTGCATCAAATTTGAAACAGCTGATTCCACAAATCTAGTATTTTTTTTTTTTTTGATGAAGATACCAAAACTTTCATTGATTAAGGAAATGAAAGAACAATTACACAAGCATACAAAAATTTAAAATAAATAAATAAATAATAACCCAAACAAAGCAAAGAGACCCTACAAAAATAATCTCTAGTCAGAAGAAATTACACCTAAGGAGTAATTACAAAAATCTTCGTACCGGACGCCCAAACATCCTTAGAATCTTACCCTCTAAAAGTCTAGCAATATGAACTTTAATTTAGCTATTCTGTGACTCTGTCAATCTAACATGTTGTTGAACACTTGAGCTCTTTGATACTCATTAGCATACTAGATGTGTTAGACATTACTGGTACAAAGTTAAAACGGGTCCAACATTTAATCCAACACAACAAGTATATTAAGTAGACCTATAATAATAAGTTCTGTTCTGTTAACCTAACAGACCACACATATCAAAAAAAAAAAAAAAAAAAACTGTTTAACTTCCTAAATTTCACCTCTCAAGAAGCAAACATTTGTTCAGTCTAGTCAAAACGGAACAGCAATCATCAAAATCACAGAGAAAACAAAAAATTGCACAATTGCACAATTGCATAATTCAAGCAGTAGAAGTCCTTTTTTAGTTATTCTTTAAAAAGGAAACGGCGTTTAAAAAACAACATTATGCCATGTCCATCTATATTTTATTTTTGTATATATTGTAAGTGTATACTACAACATTTGGAAATCAAAACTTATAGAAAATTAATTCCTAGGTAGGTGGCCCATAATTGAATTCATTACCTTTTGATTTGAAACTATTAGGAAATTAATTACTAGTTAGATGGCCACCATGAAATAAACCGAAGTTTCTTAAGGCTTTTGACCGAAAACCATGATGGTTGCCATGTCCATCTATACTATTTCCCTCAAGCTAACAATAACTTCCACAATTTCATCTCTCAAGAAACAACACATTTGTTCAAAGTCTACTCAAAAGCGCAAGTATCAAAGATCACAGAGAAAACAAACAATTGCACAATTACATAGAAAAGAATGTAAAGTGCTTGAAATTAAGCAAAACCTGGGCAATGTTGATGATACAGTGCCTAAACTTAGGGTGCAATCCAGCCTCCTTCTTGAGCCGATTGGCGATGGGTTTGCAGACGGTTTTCAGAGCAAGAGCCCCCAACTTCACAAAAGGGAGAATCATTTCAAAGCAACAAACCCTTCTTCGAAAACGCTAACACAAACTCGAATCGAGCTTCAGAACCATGGAAGTGATCGGAATTAAAGAAGTGGGAACATATAGGAAAGTTGAGGTAGCCGATTCCGCAAACATTATGCGTGGGGAAGAAGAAAGAGACTAGGGGAAAATTAAAATTGTAAATAAAAATGAAATTGACGAAAAGAAAGCAAAATGCAGTTTTAGGGCAGAATAATCCAGAAGAAGACTTGTTCCGCCATTGCAATTTGCAAAATGATTTCTCCCAAATTGATGGGTTGAAGACAATGGGCCTATGAACCCTAACACGGCCTTGTAATTTCATGTTAATAGCCCACTAATGTACCATGATAAGAAATTACATTTAAAATTTTGGGCTTTTTACAGTATTAGGCCGAATGAAAAAAAAAATTACAACCTTGTTTATATTTAGAAAATTTTGCAAAGTAGTTAACTACCGTGAAAAAAGGAAATTTGTTTCAGAATGAAGTTAGGCAAATACCCTCCATTATTGTGTCAACATTTATTAAAATAGAAAGGCACAAATTTTCTTTTTTTTATCTCTTCCAAATAGTGGCACTTTTCAACTAGCATTTATCTCAAAATTATTAAGAATCTCCCTAAATAGTGGGGTATAATAAAAGATTTTTTCTTATATTTTTTTATTATTATTTTTTAAAATTTTTTGTTAGATATACCATTTTTGTTGATAATTGTTTTGATTTTGTCCAAAAAAAAAAATCAAACGTATTAATAAATAAATGTGGATTTCTAGATGGTTTTTTTTTTTTTTTTTTTGAAATTATAACAATTTTTTGTCATTGAGAGTACACTAATATCGCTGAACAAGTGTTCTAGTATATTAATACTCTATTTTTTAACATGGGTACGTATAAATACCTTATTAATACTGTATTTTATGAATAAAATGTCTTATATATTTATGTGTATTTATCTTGCGGGTGAGTTTTAATTCATCATATTTTATATTTGTTTTGTATTGTTTATTTATTATTTGACAATGATTTTACTATAAATACAAGTAGATCTAATTTTTATAGCCAAGAAATTAAAGAAACTAAACAACTCAAAGAGCAACTATAGAAAAGAAAAGCAAGGTAGAAGTGGTACATATTAAGGAAATGTTCAAGATTCCATCATTTAATAGTTTTTTTTTTTTTTTAGATCAATACACATAGTATGTTAATATTTTGGAGGTAATATGTCTCGACATGTAATGAATTTTCTAAATTATTTTTTTATTAAGAAACTAAAATATATTAGTGAAAATATTAATGATTTAATATTAAAATACATTGCAGTCTAATTTCTAAATACAGTATTAATAATTGTATTATTTAAATTGATAAATAAATACAGTATTATATTTAAATCGATAAATAAAGACAGTATTTATATTTAAATCGATAAATAAATACCGTATTTATATTTAACTCGATAAATAAATACCGTAGTTATATTTAAATCCATAAATAAAAATAGTATTTATATTTAACTAAATAAATACAGTATATATCAATTTAAAATTGAACATATTCAAGTATTTAATAAATATGTAGTTATTAATTATAACAATAAATATATGCGATATAATAATACTTGTATATGATAAAGAGGTAGCATATTCGAGCGATGGGACCAATAAATCCTAAATAATATGTACTAAAAAAAGTAGCATATTCAATTATTATTGATTCATAAATTGTATATATGTATTATTAATATTAAAAATATATAAATATGATTAAAAACTAAACAAAATACCAAAAAATACATCCATCAAAGATAAAATTAAACTCACCTAGCTATATAATTATGAAAAATGTAAAAAATAATTATACTTCATAATTCCAAGATGAAAAAGATAAAATAATTAATTTTCTAATTTTTCCTCAATGAAAAAGAAACTGGAACTAAAAGACGGATAAAAAGTCAGAGAATTGTGTTTTTTTTTTTTAAATGTCAAAAAATTACAAACACAAAAAATATGAGTTATTAGTTGCAAAAAGAGAATTGTGTTTTTTTTTTTTAAATGTCAAAAAATTACAAACACAAAAAATATGAGTTATTAGTTACAAAAATCAAACCAATAATATGCTTTTGAGTGTAGTAAAAAAAAATGGAACAACTTTTTTTTGGTCCACTTCCTCTGCCAAATTGATAGGGGTAAAATGGTGATGAGAGAAGTTGTATTTTAATTAATAATAAATAGAAAAGTAGAATTACAATTGTGATAGGATTTGCCTATATTTGTAAATATTTTCTTAAAGTAAACCATCTACTACAATTTCCCTAAAATTTTTTAGTTTTTAGATTTGAGATAGTAATTTTATTTTTGTTTCTATATTTTAAAATTAAACAATTTTACTTTAATATTTCAATAATTTTTCCTTTTAGTCTTTACTTCTATACTTATTTTTAAAAATATATATATGATTTACGTAAAAATTAAAATAATTAAAAATTAAAATAATTATATTAATTATGTATTAAATTTAAAATTACACTGATCAATATTTTAGTACGTTACTTTATATAATTAATGATTTTTTTTTTTTAGAAGAATGATTTTATTATCTTAAAGATTAGAAGTGACGGCGAATAAAAATATTAAACCAAATTGAAACTAAATTATAAATCCCACCTTTCAAAAAAAAAACTATATCTCAAATCATACCAAAAGACAAAAAAGATATTTTTCTCAAAATAAAATTAGGGGCTTTTCTTGTACGTTACGGCATCACCAAAGTTACATGTGTTTTTTCAAGAAAATTAAATGCGTAATTTGATAAATGGCAAAAAGATTTTATTCGCTACTACTCAAAAAAAAAAGAAAAAAGATTTTAACCGCTAATGACATATTCTTGCTTTTAAGTTTAAAGTGATAAATTAAGAACGTATATAAAATAATAAATTAGACTAAACCACCATTCTTAATAAACCAAATAAAGGAAACTCTAATAGGAACTTTGGTAAAATACCAACCGTAGCAATAGTTTTAATGGCATAAGAGTATCCATGATCAAAATGATATGAATTCAAATATCTAACATTTAATTATTGTTGAATTTAATAAAGTCAAAGTAAATGTAGGTCGATTGACATATCAAATATATTTTTTAGACTTATGCACTAATAGTTGGTGGCATATTTAATATGTTAACAATACCAAATATGTAGTTTGATTTTCTCACTCCTATAAATTCAATATCTATATATGGTGCAAATTTTAAAACATTTTAAACTACAGATTAGAGGCCGGCAATTCTCATACGTACATTAAGAGGAACCCATTGAGGAAAAAAATCTCGACAAAAATCAAATATAAATAATTTTGATATTCAAACGATGTAAAGTTGGACAGTAAGTCAAGTTTTCGATTTACATGGGGCCATATTTCATTATTATATTTGTGTAATTATTTTTAAAAAAGGAGGTGTTTGTAGCTGTACGTTACATTTTCCAATTCCTCCTTTCAACTTTTGATGGAAGAGGAGCAAAATATATGTTTAACAAAAAGTTATTGTGAAATCAAAAGAGTTAATTTTTTAGAACTTTTGTTTTGTTGTAAAGAGGAAAATAGTTGACCAAGAAGAGGGGGAAAAAATAAATAAGAATATATAGCAAACATACACGTGATAGTATTGGATTGTTAAATTTTTTCACAAGTAGAATAAAGAAATTTAGAAAAGTCAAATTTTAGTAACAGCCTACTTGAATTCTCCACTCAAATATTGTTAAATTTTGAAAGGATTTAATCTATTCTAAAATACATATTCCAAAATAAGGAAAACAACATAGAATACAACAATTTCAATTATTTTTTACTGAATTGGTTATCAATTTTGGGATGATAACATCGCCAAAGTGAGGATACCTCAATATCCACAACCACAAGATCTGTAGAACGAGTCTCATATTGTACTAAAAAAATCGAACTTACACCAAACAAACTTTGTTTCTCATGCAATCAAAAGTTGAAGATTGTGGATGAAATCATTGGTATAACATTCCTCCAAATCTTTACCAACCAATAACTCTCTTAACTTAGAACGGCTTGCTCTAATCTCTTTCCCAATTTCATTCTCTTCATCCATCACTGTCTTCACAGCCTTCCACACACTTTCTTTGCTAAAATTTTCATCTTCTTCCCCTTTCTCCACTTCCACACCAACCTTCAAGAAACTGCTCAACAATCTTGCCCTAAAAAAATGGTCACCAATGCGAGGCACCAACACTAATTGACACTTCTTTACCATTGCCTCTGATAAAGAACCTGACCCACAATGTGTAACAAAGCATCCAATTGATGGCAACGCCGCGTCGACCGTGTCGAAGCCGGGACGTGGTTTGAGTGCAGCGAAGAACGGTAAATCCGAAAGCTCGAGACCCAATAGCAATTCTTGGAATTGGTGTAGAGTTAAGGTACATTCAGTTCCAAATGCACAATATATGACTGAATTAGTATTGAACCCTGATAACCATTTTGCCCATCTTTGTTCTAACTTTGTTGTTGGTCCTTGTATTTCCCCATCTGGTCCTGAAAGCAAAACTGGCTTTTTGAATTCACTTTTGAGATAGTCTGCAAAAGGTCCTTCAATCTCTCTACATGACTTGAATGCTATAGCATCACTCTCATAAAGACCAGTGAAATGGCGATTGAAGAAACGGACGTCGATGCCGAATCTCATATTGCATAAGGATTCATAAAAACTGACCTCGTGAGCAGAAAGCTTGATGGTGGAACTTGGATAGCCAGGAGGTGTATGCATAAAATCAGCCCTAGTTAAACCATGTCCACAGAGCTTTCTTGATGGGGTATAAACATAAGCAAATGTTGTTGCACTAATGACACTGAAATAGATAGACTTGATACCCAATTGAGATGCTAATTTTGGGATCCAGAAGGTGAAATCAAAGAAGATGAAATGGGGTTTAATGTCTTGGAGAAGGGATTTGATTGCGGGTTGAGTGAGATCCATGGCGGTCATGATGAGGCTGAACTGTGAGGGGTTTGAAACATCAGCAGTAGTTTCAGAGCCAAAAGGGAGGCCATGAACATGAGGAACAATGATAGGGACAAAGGTAATGAGATGTGGAAAGTGATTGAAAGGCTGCAATTTGGGTTGTATTTTGGATGGAATGAAGAAGGAGATTTTGTGGCCTTTTTTGGCTAACTTGTTGGCAATTTGAAGATATGGTAATAAGTGGCCAAAAGCAAACCAAGGGTACATTGCTATGTGCAGGCTGGAACTGGAAGTGGCTTCCATATTGTTCCTCCTTGAAAATTATGAAATCAAACCAATTCAGATGAATGATAAAGCTTGATGAAGCAATTTGTTTGCAATGATCTAATCCCTAGTCCACAACATGGTTTTCTCTATAAGAAATGAGAAATGATCTTACATATAATTGATAATCAACAGAAAAACTAGAAGAGATGCAGAACAAGTGTCAATCAAAGAACACACAAGAAAGAAACCATAGCAAGTTAGCAAAAGTACATTGTAAGTTAAGAGGCAAGCTCTTGCCCAAAATTGCACCCAAAGTAAAAGGCTAAAATCAGCCCTTAATTTTTAATGGGATATAAAATTTGAATTCGACAATAATAGGGGATAGGTGAATTATATAACTCATAATAATTGATGCCACCAGAACTCATAAAAATAAATCATAGCACATAAAAACAGGTGAAACAATTTATAGCACATAAATCATAAAACTTGATGAAGAACAAGTTTCAATCCAAGGGCACATAAAAAACAAATCATAGCAAAGTAAGAAAAAGGTAAACAGTTGAAATGAACATTTTAGAACAGAAATCCGACCAAACAGTTGACATGCAGTTTCGAAAACTAAGAAACTAAAATACATGAGGGACTTAAGGATGAAAACAAACCCGACGACAGAAAGGAGCAGGAAACTGGCCGTGCGGAACAAGGACGCCGTAAACTAGAAACTGAAGAAATGGATAACTCAAAAAAAACTTGGGGTTTCTGCCTAGTGAGAGGGACTCAAAATTGGGTCAAGGGAAACTTAAATTGTGACGAACCCAAGTATGGATGAGGTTTTGATAAAGAATTATTCTGTGGACTTATTTTGAGTAGTTAATATGAGAGTTGTAGTCAAAAATTCGTTTGGACGTGATTTTTTTATAGAGGAGTTAAAGTGAAAATCTTGTTTGAATGTAGATTAATGAGTAGTTAAAAAAATAATTAAAAATAAACGGTTAAAAATGAGTTATTTTGATTAATTAAAAATTAGTGGTTTGCAAATGAGAAATTATATTGAATAGTTATAAATGAATGATTAAAAATATGTGGTTAGAGTCAACAAGAGTAGTTGTTCAGTGGCATTAGTGTACACTCAATGACAATAAAGAGTTATTTTTAATAATAAAAATGAGGAGTTATTTTGAATAGTTATAAAAATTTGTTTTGCTGTAGTTTTTCAAAGAGAAGTTTTGTAAATCCGCAATCTAAATCCTACTTAAATATGGCAAACAAACACCCCCAAATATGTAACAATAATAAAATGATAATGAGTGTTCAACACACTTGGACTTTCCATATCTCTCTTAGTATTCATTCTTCGAAAATCTAATCAACATTTGCATTCAAAGTTTGTATGTTAAATATGTTTTTTAATTAAAAAAATAAATTAATCGGCCGAACCGACCGATTTAATCGATAGATTGGTTTCAACGTCATTTTTAAGTAAAACAATAAGTCGTTTCGATATCAATTTTCGTCAAAAATCGACACCGACCGATTGATGAACACCCCTACTTGAAATCACTCTCATGCGAGATCAATTATTCACTCATCGACTTAATGTTTTATCTATTCTTCACCATCTCTTATTTATAATCCCGTATTTTTATACCATCATTCCTTATCCTACTCTCCATAGAAATAAGATTGGGCGTTCCTATCAAAGCTCTTGCCCAAAATTGCACCTCAAGGACAAAAGCTAAAAAAAGGCTCTTTTGAGGAATGTGGGGTGAAATTTACTGCATGGATAAGGGGAAGATGAGGAGAAAGATTGAGGAATGTTGGGTAAAATTTACTCCACGTTCAATTATGGTAGAAAAAAATCATCTCGATTCCACATTCCAACCATTTATTCTAACTCTTTCCTCCAAACAATTTTTTTTCGTACAAACTTTCATTAAAACTTATTTAAAACACAGTTTTTCTATAATCATTAATTCAAACAACTTTATCTGAATATGACTTTCATACAATCAATCATTCAAATACCACATTCAAAATGTTCACTCAAATATTATATTCAAAGTACTTCATTCTACCTTATCCAAACCCTTAATTCTTATTGGGCTTTTTAGGGACACAAAAAATAGTCATTTTAGAGTATCTAGTTCAAGTGTGGTTGTGGTAGTGGGTATCACCATATCAAAATGAAGGGACAACCTACAACAAAAATAATACACTATTAAGTACAAACGATAGGTAAAACTATTAGATCAAACTACCAATCAACTCAAAAATATAAGTCGATAGATTGAGATAAATTAATTATCTCAATCAATACTCCCTCTCACTTGTGAGCTTTATAATTTGAAAAATGTCTTACAAGTGAAATTCAATTTTAATTAGAGATGAATGCTCAAACTTAGAATTTTCTACTCTAATATCATATTTTAAATTTTATCAAACCACTCCTCAACTCAAAAGCTTAAGTTTATTATTTGGGATAAATTTAATTTTATCAACCAAAAAAATAAATAAATAAATAAACGTAGTGGTGTGGTTCCATGTCAAATGAAGGCACTAACATTCTGCAGGCAACTTTCGAAGGCAAAAGATGACGAGAAAGTTGCCAGATGTAGGGATACAAACCAGTTTGATTCTGGTGTTGAGCAAAATTTCGAGCCAAATCCAACCAACCTCGGCTAGTTAACCAATATTTAGGGCGATGTTCAAACAACCCTACAATGATATATTTTTTTTTTTTATCATTATATATGTGTAATGATAAAAAATATATATATATCATTGTAGGGTTATATACTATCATTATATATCATTATATACTATCATTTTTCATTACATAATAATTTTGAAACATTTATGAAAGGTCTACGGTAATATTACAACTTTTGAAACAAATGACAAAGTTCTAAGAGGAAGTCTATAATTTCACCTTGGGATAATCAGAAAAATATTTTTCTTCAAGTTCATTTATTTGCCTATGATAGAAGGAGAACAGTATTTTACTTTGTATTATATTT
>JBBMKA010091402.1:0-13111 GCA_037833695.1 Sechiopsis laciniata
AATGCCCCTAGGGGTCCAAAGAGCCCTAACGGCCCAACCGAACATCAGAAAAACTAACCAAACGTACCTGAGAAACTAGAATGAAGAACTGGACCGTTACAACCACCGACGCCTGAAGCTAGGAACTGGCCAAGGCAGGCTTGTACCATTGGTAGGGTTCCGCTCTAGCAGGCTACAAACTAGGCTTACGTCGGTGTGGTGAGCTAGACCACACCCGGCTACCTGGGGCGAGATCCTGTCCTCTCTGGCCCCGACCTGTGGGGATAAAGTACGTTATGTCCGCTCTCAGCCTCTAGATGATGACAACCTGATAAGTTCTATGTAAGAATATTCGACCTTGTTCCCTAACAATCAAACATGCTCAGCAACATATAACCCTAGCATGGTACTACGAGCTTAAACAGAAATCAAACATGCTAGAAGAACAAACCTAGCATGGCACTAACATGTGGAAACAGGAACAATCATGCTAGCAGTTCAGAACAACATATAATTCTATCCACTAAACATGCTCGTAAACAGTAAACATACAACAAGAATGCAATCAATGAATATTTCACAGGGCCCACACAACCCCGGCAAGAAATCCTTACTCGAAAAATAAGCAGAAATCACAAACAGATAAAAGTGCTCCTTGAGCTGCAGAACCAACGAATAAACAACCTAGGAAAAGCAAATAACAAGCACAATTAATAATTAACAGCTAAATAACTCTAGGTGACCAAAGCCACAAGGCTCGAGAAGCAATTACCCTAAACCGAGAAGGACTCAAGTCTCGGCAGTAAGATTCTCGGCAGCAACACGGCGAGGGGTGAGCTAAGCTGCGAGTACAGCTGTGGGTGAGCCGAGGCATGCGTGCGACACAGCGAAGGCGATGCGGAGTGGCTAGCTACGGCAGCGTGTGCGCGAAGAGTGGTGTGCAGTAGAGCGACTCCGGCGAGCGTGCGGGCAAACGTGGTCGTACGGCTGCGAATGCTCGGGTTGTCTGCGTACGAAGGTGCTGAAGCGAGGCTCGGCGAACGCCAGGTATGCGATCGCGGCTCAGCGACACGGTGAAAGGGCAGCGATGGCAAAGGGCTGCGACGCAGGATCGCGGGCGTGCGATTTTGAGTTTGGTTAGGCGATCAGCTGCTAAAGTAAGAGATCGATGAAGGCGTGCGGTGGTGGTGATCTGTGAGGCTGCGATCGGCGATGGAGCTCTGCGGTAAAGGGACTTAGGCAATGGATCTCTCGGCAAGGAGATGGAAGGGTAAGCTCGACTGTAACACGGTAAAAGGGCTTCGATGATGGAGCTTGGTGATCTCGACAAGGAACAAGGGGAAGAGGAAATCAGTAAGAGAAAGGAGAAGAGAGAGTTGAGAGGAAGAAATCGCAAATGGGGAATGCGGCTAGGGCTTAAAGTCTCAGCAAAAAGAAAAGGATTGAACGGGAGAGTGCCACGTGTCCTCAAGCGATCTCAGCTTCGAATCCTGGTGAGGGAAGACTTAAACAAATAATTTCCTCTTTTTCTCTTTTAAGCAAACTAACTTCCAAGCATCTAAAAAACAACTCTAACCCTGGAAACCTGAAACCAAAGGAATAACTCGAACTTAGCAAATATCATAAACAGACCCGAAACCCTAGTTAATTACAAAACCGACCCTAAAGGTAAAATTACCAAAATTCCCCTAAAGGCTCACACTGCCCTAACGGCCCAACCGAACAACTGAATAAATAACCGAACATACCTAGGGAACCGGAATGGAAAACTGGGTCGTTACATAGAAATAGTAAGTAAATGGTATAAAATTCTAATGCTTACGCATTAGGGGAATAAACGGAAGTAAAGATTAAAAGCAGAAATGAAGCATCTAAAAGATCTATTTATCAATAATCGCACACTAATGTGTAATATTTGTAGAAAGTCGTAATGCAACACAGACGAAGGGAATAATCATGTAAGTAGAGCGAAGCGGGAAAGGAATACCAATGTGGAGCAAGGAATGGAAACATGGATGTAGAAGAACGAAACGATTTAGATGCGAAACTCCTGCAGCCAAAAAGGTAAGAATCGAAAGCAAAGCAATAGCCAAATCATAGATAGATCGACGAATAAACAAACCACAATAAATCTGAGACTCTTTCCTTTTGCTGTCAACTAATTTCGAGAAATCAAAACAAAAGAGAGCTTTCCGCCCAAGTGAAAACCATATTTGCCGCCTTGGAGCATCATCTCATAAACTCTAGAAGAAGCCTATAAAAGGAAAACGCTTAGAAGAAGAAAGGTGTGCAGTGTGCAGGAGGTGAAGTACTAACACCACGACGTCGACTACATCAAGTTATCGATAGTATTAGTGTTTATATGTTTTGTAGTTTAATTCTTAGCACTTGTAATTTGTTTTGAGATTCATTTTGTAAATTATTAATACAATGTTCAGCATGTTATCATCCATATCCCTTGTTGTGTTTCCTACTTGCATTATGAAATAATTCTGTTAAGACGACACTAAGGAAAATGAGATGGCTTACGCATGTGCAAGGAAAAACTAGGGACGTAAAACTAAAACATGTTGAATTAGGGTTTAATTTAATAGTAAGTGTTGACCGGCCATCTACACGAACTAATAGGTTGTTAATTCGAAAGAAGAGACAACCTAAGGTTGATTTGCATGTTCGGTAGGTTACTGTGAAGTTTTTTATGCTTTTAAAAAGAGTTTAGGAATAAATGTTTTACTACTGCATGCAACACGCTAATTTACTTTCTACACTAACTCACAATGGGAGTTGGTTTTGGTGTGAGCGAAAGTAGAAGCGGCCATTTCCCCTAAAATAGTGAACGCATCCCATGGGTACCTTAGTCAAGTCTTTCTATTTAGTTAATCTTTTACGCATTTAAACTTCCCTTGTTTAAACACAAGGAACCCAAATCACAACTCCAATTGTCTATTTTATGCACTTGATTCTAAACTATAACCTTTGGTAAAATCGTAGTCCTTGAAGAGAACGATATTAATTTACTTATCACTTACTGCAGACCGCGTATACTTGAGTAATTGTCGAAATAATCTATAATAATTCAAGAAACACGAATCTGCAATCATTCTTTAGCTCATTTGAGGATAGTTTGTCACATTGAGGAGTAGATTCTATTGATCTTAGCCAAGGTAAAGAACATTTTACCTCTGTTCGTGATTTATGGTTTAAATACATGTATATGTGTTGTCTGAACTTGTATGATCCTTTGTGATTACTTGTATGATCTGTTATGATATCTGGTATTCGTGTTGCTTTGTGTGCTAGCATGTACTATTGCCCGTATTGTTATTTTATATGTTGCCATATGTTTGTGCAGTAGTTATGTTGATGAATGTTAGGCCAAGATGTTCCATGGTGAACTAGCCTATTATTACCATTGTGTGATATTATTGCATGTTAGGCCAGGATGTTCCATGGTGAACTAGCCTAGAACCATCGTCCCATTGGGAACTAGTTGATTCAGTGTTCCAAAATGCACCCGAGAGATGTTTGTTATTCCATAGGGAATCGGCATGTTGTCTCAAAGGGGACCTTATGATTTATGTATGATTTAAAGTACGTGCTGATGCCTGAGACAGATGTGGATCAGGTATGGGTATCGGATAGAGGTGTTGATCAAGTTGCTAGGCGAAAGGCGATATCTTACTCACAGTTAGTGATAGAGGATGATTGCAGACTAGAGCATTCTACCTACCAGAGTTCTCCTGATTATATCGAAGGTACCTTATCATAGTTTAGTTTTGGGTGTGCGTGCCAATATCCCACCATAAGTGATGTTTGTACTACCATCTCATAGCCAGAGTATGCGTCTTGAGTTCTGCCAGGTTACTTTTCTAGTCGAGGACATTTTCCATGATATAGGTAGTAGTTGCCCAAAAAGGTCATAGAACTTTAGTGGGTATTCCAGTCCTTGACATAGGCCATGGGACAGCTCATAGAAGCATGGGTCTGAGTACCCATTTGATGTAAACGATTGATGGTTTATATTGTATTACTTGATATGCTCTAGTGAGTGTATACATGTTGTACCCTAAGTAAGGGATCCTTATTGAGTTTCATAAACTCATCCTTTTCCATTTGGATTTTCCCCCATGGACTGGAACCGGAATGCAGACCAGGCTACTGTTGTTGGCTATGAGAACCGCTACATTAGTGTTTAGGGCTTTATTCTAGCATAACTATTTAATTATTGATGTTGTATTGTATTTAATGTTTTAAAGGTTTTCGGGATCCCACTTAATTATTTATTATATGCAATGTTTCAATAGAATTTACTTGCTTTTACTGATTTAAAAGTCTTTCACTCTGTTAGGTTGTTTTTACCCTAATTTTACATGCATGTGTGGTAATTTCCCTTATTTTAGTCATTTGGAATAATTTAGGTCCTTATACATGATTCTAAAACAAGCAATAACAAGGAAAAAAAGAGACTATATAATTTAGGTCACAAGAAAGTGAGCTTAAAATAAGATTAAATGAAAATTTAGGCAAGCATAAAATAGAGGACAAAGAAAGGGTAGGAGTGAGTATTATTGAGCTTGATTCATGGACAAAAACGATGACTCATCTACTAAAGTGACGGTAGAAAAAGATGCAGATGACAAAGAAGTAGAAAAAAAATCATATTACCTGTCATATGATTGGTGGCACCAGAGTTTATGACCCATTTGGCAAATGATGTAAGAAAACAATGATTGTTACCAAACTCGACAAGGGTTGCAGTAGGAAGATTCGAAGATAATGACATCGATGAATTGACACTCTGAGTTTAGCAAACTCATCAACAATAGAAGTATTATCATTCGATGCAAGATGAGATCTCTGAAACCTCTAATTATGATATTGTAACTTTATATAATCTACATTTATATGTCTCAGTTTGTTGCAATAATAATAGCATATTATCTCTCCTCATGAATCTGGACATCTGTTATCACTACCAGAATATTGACATCGATCATAACTCAGTTTTGGTGTGAAGCATTCAAACCCTTCAAGAAACAAGAATCCTCACTTCCCCACAAAAGTAGTGTTCTCTTGTAGTACCAGACTGATCTGGAAAGTTGTCTTAGGTATATAGTAGCCTCCGATATACTTCATCCAAGGTTGGAATTTCAATATAAGATAAAATTTCAGAATTTGCCATTCCATATTCAGAAGAGAGACCTTTGAGAAATTTAATCACACCCATCTTTTCCCTCTGAGTCTATTGAACCTTAGTATCAGCATCAAATGGCATGAGTGAATTCAGCTCAACACTATTCTTTTTATATTTCAGGTAATATGTCATTAATTACTGCCCATTCTATTTAGCAAAGAAGTATTACGTACATACATCATACACCTTCGTTACTTGTTCTTTCCAAGAATATAAGAATTCTAAGAACGTCACGAGTTCTTTCACACTATTACAGTGACTCGCCAGATCTACCACTTCATCATCAATGGAATTCTTAATTTGATTATACAACTCTACATTATTCCAAGCCCACGTTTGTTTCTCCAAGTAATCATTGGGCGAATCTTGATGATCCTCCATCTCAATGCTCAATAAATGGAATCAAACAATTCTACTCCAATCACTATGCTACGTAATTTTCATTGAGTAAGAAACCACACTTGTTTGCTTAGTTTCAGCCATATATTATCAACTAAACACAACCAATCAGCAAACAACTAATATTCTAAATAAAAATGGATGTAGATAAAGCAAAAAAATAGAACAAAAATACTCGATAATGCCTCAACAATTAGATATGAGACATACAAAGGTTGAAAATAAAAGGCCAACTCCACATGCTTGTAGTACACGTCGTCGCGAGAAAAAACTGACAAAATTTTTTGCGAAATCGACCCTAACAAACAACAAATATAACAAAACGTCAGATTTGGAGCACCCGAGAGCAACAAATATAACAAAACGTCAGATCTGGAGCACCCGAGAGCCAGTACCTAAAAATCCATTTAACAGATGCGTAGAGGAGATTGACGAGCATCTAACTCAATTGGAACCAAGCCAAGAAAACGATTCGCGCATCCTCACCCGCGTGTGTTCAGACAATAAAATTTCCCAAGGTGCACGAGCTTCACTCGCTCGTCATTTTGTGACGAAATTTTTGAGTGTATAGATCACCTCTTACTAAGTATTTTGGTGTAAGTTTCATCTAAAACAAACTCCAAAAAAATCTAACGACTGACAGACATTTTGGGACGACTGATAGACAACAAATTGGACTTCTGAAGACTATTCCTACGGCAGACACACAACTCGAAAAATCTCGAGATGTGTACACCAAACCATAATTTTGAAAAACCTAAGAGGACTCTGATACCATGTGAACAGTATTGAGATTCAAGAGTTGTTGTGATTTTATACAAAGATGCAATGCCTTTACATAGAGAATACAACAATAACCCTAACTACTAATAGGCTAAATACATAATATACATAATAACAATTCCAACAATAGAATTGGCTCCCGCCAAAACAAATGAGAATATTATGTTGGAACGTTCGAAGGTTGGAGAACCATTGGAAGTTCAATCACCTCTTTGACATTATTGAATGTCGAAATCCCCAATTTGCTACACTTTCAAAGCTTATTTTAGCATTTCTATTTAGTTTTATGTTTATTGCATTTTAGTTGTTGTGGTCAGAGTAAGAACTGTTTGATAAACGGCATCCTAACGTCGTGATGGATGGGTGTTTCCTTCGAGTATTCTTATTCTTCAATGGTCTTTATGTTGGTAGAGTTAACCTCCAAAGCTTTTTTTACGTCAACCAGTGTAGTGATGACTAATTGTTACTAATTTTTTACATTGGGATTTATCATTCTTTTATGTAAAAAAATTAGTTCGAAAATTGTCTCATATCCTTTTAAGATCCCCTTTATCTACAATATTTTCTCTTTTACTTGGTTTCAGTGGATCTGGATCAAGTTTTATTTGAGATTTATTTATCTTTTTTTTATTTTCCTTTTATGGGTGAATTATTGTATGGTTTGGTTTCTTATCTAATGAAGAACTTTGAATATAAAAAAAAAAAAACGATAGAATTGGCTGAATTGGCTTTATTCTTGGTTTTTTTTTTTAATGGTATCGTTCCTGCATAGAGTGGAATTTGTTTCGATTCTAGGAGTATTTTCCCTACTTCTCGTCTCCAGGTTATGGGAGAGTTATTGTCTTTGGTAATTTGATTGGTTAATGGAATTTAGTTTGATTTAAAAAAATATATGTTTTTTTGGGAAAAAAAAAACGGATTAGAAGCTTTTGTGGCTTAATTGATTGACGTTGCAGTAAAAAGCAGAGTCAAATTCAACGAAAACGTCTCAAAAAGGATTAAAAAAGTAAGACATAGAAGAGCAGATTTTAGTTCACTAATCCTCTAATTAGGCATTTATTTATACTAGGAATTGTCAGATTCTGCAACTGTGTGTTAGTCCATGATAGATCATAGGATGTTAGAAATTGGCTTCTGCTAGATTCTTGGCGGTTTCTGCTTTTTTCCAACACAAAAAGCAACAAATCTGTCCAAAGAAAAACAGTGTCAATTATGGATTTCTTTTAAAGAACTTCAACTACCAGTCTGAAACTACATCCCTCTCTTTTTTTCTCTCTCTCTCTCTCTCTCTCTGAAACTTTTGGAGTTCAGTTATGGAAAACCAACGAAGTGCCCTTCTGAGTTGGGCTTACTTCTTCCAAGGAAAGGTAAAAAAAGAAAAGCTTTTGTTTCTCTCACTATATGCAGAATTTGGCTTCTGGGTTTGTTTCCATTTCTCATTTCTTAGTTGGTTTTTTGTGATTTCCAACAGAATGTTGAAGAATTAAGGCAATCACTTTTTTGTGCGACTCTAGAACTGGAACAGACAAGAGTTGCCGCTCAAGAGGAGCTACGAAAGAGAGACGAACAGTTGATTCATTTCAAAGATCTTTTCAGCAGAGCCATTACAGAGAGAGATGAAGCAAATGAAAAGTTCAAGAAGCTACACATTGAGAATCTTCAACTACAACAGCAGCGAACAGATCCACATTCAGGAATTTCCAGCATTGAAGATGAACCAAGGAAAGGAATTGAGTCCAACCATGGTTTTTCCTCATCAGATTGTGAAGAAAGCATTGTCTCATCTCCTTCCATCGACCCAATTCCACGCCTCCCACAGCTTTCTACAGCTCTGCCGCCGCTGCCGCACGCCGCCATAGAGAAGCCATTGCCTGAAAAAGGCAAGCTCTTGGAAGCAGTGATGAAAGCAGGCCCTCTGCTTCAGACCCTGCTTGTGGCCGGACCTCTGCCAGAGTGGAGACACCCACCACCACCACTTGAGTCCTTTGAAATCCCGCCAGTGACGATTCCTTCGACACCACCACCGCAGCTTCTCCGAGATCCTCCAGTGATCTTCAATGGCAGCAGCAGCAGCATTACCAACTGTGGAAGCAGAAAAAGGGCTTTATGGGAAGGCTCTGATTCTCCAACAGAGTCAAAGTGTCAAAGGCTTGCCCCTGGCCCCTGCTAACCACGATGAAAAACAGAGAAAGTAGCAAAAACATAATCATAGTCTAATATTATTATTACGAAAGAGCAAATGAGGATGAAAAGAGAATTGGGTTAGTGGCTGATTTTAGTGCTTGCTTGTACAGAGGCTTGTTATAGGGACGAATTAAGAAACTTTCTCATGCGTTTGTAGCTTATATGGACACCATTTTACTTCATAATCCTTTCTTTTTGATACTGCGTTTGAGAAATGGGGTTGAATTTTCCAGAATTGCTACTAACTAACAGATCAGATGAATGATCAAATATTCATCTTAGTTGCTGCAATTAAATTTACTTCAACTCATGAATATAAACTTTTGAGTTACATTAGTGGTTTGTTCTCTTGTTTATGCATCGATAGAAACTTGACATTTCCAAAATATGCTCCGTTGGAAGTCTTTGGCTCAAAACTCATAAATATTCATGTTAGTTAATTGTCTATAGGTGGGAGAACCTCATTTCTCAATTATAAAAAAAATGGTAATTTAACATAATTCAACATAGTATTAGAATAGAAAGTACTATAATATTGATTTACACTTATTTTACATTTTTGAAGTATCAACCTCACAAGTATAATAAAAAAGGGCAAAATGTTTCTATCTATAGCACAAAATCAAAACTAATTTATTTGTAGTAAGAAATCCAAATTAAATTTTATTATCGATAGAATTCAATTAGTAACAGAGTTCTATCACTGGTTAGTTCTATCTCTGATAAAATTCAATCAATGATAGACTCATTCTATCACAGGTTGAGTTTTACTACAGATAGAAAACATGTGCTATAAATAAATTATTTTAGAAATTGAGCGGCAAATATAATATAAGAGGTAGAATTGTGCTGGGTAAGTTCCCTAAAGAAAGGGGTGTGTTGATTAATATAATTAAATTTACTCCAATCAATCAACATACACTTTTGGGTTGATTGATACCTCAAAAACCTACGTTGTTTAGTAACCAATCCAAAATCAAACAATTTGTTGAAGAATGTTCTGCAAGTTCAATTATTATTAACCATATAAGCAAAAAAAAAAGCTTAAACAATAAACAAAAAAAGCCATTTTCAGCATTTCCAGGTGAGGACAAGGAAGAGAAAAAGTTTCTCCGAAATTTCTGCCACTTGACCACCACAAAGGGCTGTACAAGACAGCAAACAGTTCATTGTGATCGCGGGCTGTCTATGCCCCAGTCAACACGCTGATGTTTGTTCAAGTTAACAGCAGGTAAGACTACACAGTATACATTACTTGATTTTGACTGCTTTGATCAAATAATCTATCTAGACATGGTTTTGGCTGTCTGCCTATCTTGTCTCTTCGTTTGAACAAAGCTTCTAGACATCGAGAACACGTATACAGTACAGGATGTTAATACTCATCTATTAGTTGATATAATTAAATTTACTCCAACCCACTAGCTATGGGTTGATTGGTGGTGTAACATAATTCAAATCATCTATGTGCAATACCAGTGTCCCCTAGAAAGGAACATAAAACACGATTGAAAACAATAGAAGGCAATACAAGACAGCTCATATAAATATCATAAATTATAATATGTACAAAAGTTATGATAGAAGATAGGCAAAAATTGATTTCCTACTTTATCTACATTGATAAAAAAAAAAATAATTGAGAGAATATGTAGACCCATGAAACTCTTAGCTCAGCAGCAGAAAGATTTTAGGCATTCCAAGAAATATCGGGATCAGCTAAATTATGATCGATTGAAACTGAAACATACCCCAATGGCCCAAGCACATGACATGAGCCATGGCACAAGACATGGTAATTCTCCAGTTGAAAATCTCGAATGCAACTCATTTGGAAAGGAGTCATCTTCATTGTCATTCGATTGTTTTGGTGGTTGTTTCTGAGCATTATACATCTCGGCAACCTAGTTTAAAAAAAGGAATTGTGATAGTTAGAAGTTTTGCAAGAACAGTATGCAGAAATCCATAGAACTAGATCAGTTACTTCAAGAGATTAAAAGAATTATCGAGATATTTAAAATATCAGGGATACTTCAGTGTTCCTCGTTTTGAAGTACTTAGCTAATCTTTTACTACCAATTAACCCCGTTAGAGAAACATTTTTTGTACACGTTGTAATATTCCCTTACACGAAATAATATTCTCCTGCTCTGATGATGAGGCTTCCTCCGGATTTTTGTCTTCCCTCACAGTGAAAATCGAAGAGAAATTCCCTTTAAACCACAAATGGTTCGATAAAAATAAGAACCATAGAAGAAAAAAAATGAAGAATGATTATGGACAAAATTACAAAGTGATACTAGTAAATGAATACAACCTTGTCAGAATCTACAATGCCCACTCCTGCATGATAAACTGGGCTAATAGTCAACTCTGCTGCTTTAACCTCCCAAACCTGGAGGAGGTTCATTAAGAAAGGACGAATAAGAAGAAAACTCGAGCAATGCAAAAGTCTTATCTGAATCTATTGATTTTGTTATCTCTTTCAAAAGCCCTTATTTTTCATGCTTCTCTTGTGTCAAAGATGGAAGGATCCAACAAATACCAAAAAAGGATGGGGTACGGAAACTCACACCACCCTCAAATACCATCATTGAAGGGAAAAAAAACTTTCAAACGAAACATACAGGCTACAGCATAGTATTATAGAGGAAAAGAGGAAACAAGAGTAAGAAAATACTGCTTGAAATGAGATTTCAGGGCAAGAAGTCATCGTCATTACCTCAGTAGGCTCAAACCAAACATCTGGATTGATTGCATCCCCATACCGATAATATGACTGAAATTGACAAGAAAATGTTGAATTAAAGGTAGAATCATATGGGGAACCCCATTGTTCACATCAAAAATAGAAATTAGAAGACAGACCTTTGGTTTAGGAGTGACTTTAGAACGGAGTCTAGCAGAACACTCCACTAACATTGCTTTGGAAAAACCACTTCCTAAAAGACATCAAAACTTATTAATAGACAGTTGAATACAAAAAATGGACAAGCACTGACAGTTTCAGTGGGAAAAAAAGTTAACAGATTCCTTTTCCTTACCTATGTTACAAATGCTTTGAAATTCTTCATTGTCATTGTCATAAAAGGCAAGAAGGAATGATCCATATACACCTAGGATTATTCATTAGAGGCATACAGAAGATGAGCTTTGCACGTGACAGTGTGACACATACATGCTAGCACACAAATAGGTTGGATTTACAGAAAGAGAAAGCAATTTGATTTAAACTAATTATATTAAATAATTAAATGCCACACTTTTTTATCATAGGCTTTTAGGCTTTATTTTGTCGCATTTATATGTTTTTATAATGCAGGATGTATCGGCCTGTGATATCGGCATCCACCTTTTTTTCCTTTACCCTATTTTCTTATCATGTTTGTTTCCATAAGCCAATGTAATCATTTCACAAATCAATGAAATTATTTTCTTTCCTATCAAATAAATAAATGATTAATTAAATCATTAAATGCCACATTCTATTATTGCAAGTATATGCTATAACTGATTTCCAGATATAGTCAGCAATTGGTACCAGATCAAGTGAATCCCCTATGCTGCAGTGTACAAGCAACTGAGCAATCATAGGCATATATAAAGCTTGGTTGAGATATTATCATACAACATTTATACGGACATACAAGAAGTGAATCCCCTAAGCGCGCATAGTTGACTATGTAATCCTTCTTCAGTTTTAACCAGTTATGTGACTTCTTGGAAGGCTCATAGGTAGCATCCCGGTTCAACGTTTTGATAATTAAACCCTCACAACTGGAAAAAAGAAATAAAATAATAATAATAATAAACACAAGAAGAATAAAATAGTCCTCCAATAATGAAAGAGAATGCGATAAGATAAAGTTCGGAAGAAAATACACAAAACTTGGATGTTTTTTTTTTTTGTTGAAGAAGAAGAAGAAGAAACAATTTCATTAAAATTATGAAAATACACAACCTTGAATGTTAAATAACTTATGTATGACAGTTTCTTCTCAAAATAGAGTTTAGTCTTTTATAACTAATGCCTTGGTTTCTGAGACCATGGCCTACTATATTGCAGAAAGACATTGACATAAAATGTAAGCCTTGTAGGCCAGAAAAAAGCAACACACCTTTGTTCAAGAGATGCATTGAAGAATTTCTGTATTTCTTCAAGATTGTTTGTTGTTATTGCTGAGGCAAATTGAAAATATCCAGGTTTTTCAATAAATGAGTCATAGAGAAGCTGCGAAGTACCGAAACTGAGATAATTATACAGCTATTTGCAGAGACCAAAACAAAGAACATTGGAGATCAACATATCAGTTGAAGAAAAAAGGAACATTTCATGGCCATGTTGTAATACCCAGATCTCAATATTGCAATCTTAGATACAGCCGAACATTTTTAGAAGAGAGAACAACATGCATCCATCAGTTCGATCAGATAATCAAGTTATTCATGGTCCTCCAAAAGCATCATTCCAAACAAAGACAATTTTGAATGCTAAAATGATACAATCCCGAGACCTTTGATTGTGTATTCGAGGCGGAGTCGGAAGTGAGAGAAGACTTTAATTAGTATTTT
>JBBMKA010091413.1:0-13109 GCA_037833695.1 Sechiopsis laciniata
CTTTTGAAATGGTGGCTGGAGCTTGAATGCGTTATTTTGAGACTATATATATCTCCCTTTTCAGGTTTAGTTTTTCCAATTTTTAGAGAAAACTCTGTCGAAATTTCCAGAGATTTTGTTTTCAGAAAAGAAAAGAAATAGCTAGTCACTTTGTGTTAAAAATTGTTCAGGTTCCAACAGAAAGTTCTTGACAATAAATTCCTTGGTTTAATTGGGATTTACTGTCGACATATCCCGTCCTAGGTTAGTAGGGTATATTTGGGGCGGGGTGTGTCAATTTTGGTACAAGTTTAGGGATGAAATTACTAATATGAGATGTGGTATTTTATTATTTTATGATGTGTAGTGTTTGTAGGTGTCACTATCGTCAATTCATGTTGAGCATGCAGTTGGTTTCAGATTCTAATGTTATAAAGAGTTTTAACTCTTATGTTCGAACAAAGCTATTTTTCTCATTGATTATTTTCTCATTTATCTTACTACTCACTGGGCTTATTAGCTCACCATTTTCTTCTTTGAATTTTCTACCAGGTAGCAACTAAGTTCTCATAATCCTGTTGAAGTCGAATTCTACCACCAGACTTTGATAGTTTGCATACCATTTTGTAGGTGCATAGTTATAGATGCATACATTCTGCATTTGAGATATCTAGAACATTCGCATGACTTGGCATCATTTTGTAAAAATTTCATTGGCTTGTAATTCTAAGCATAATGTTATTAACTAATAGATTGTTAGAACTTCTTAATAGGTGGTTGAAGCTTAATCCTTATTTGAGAATGTGTATATGACACACCCCACCCTCAATTGCTCTAACAATTTAGGATGTGACATGCCATAATAGATCACAACTAGAACGTGACATCTATTATATAAACTCTAATAGAAAAATTCATTTTATTTTTAAAATCACAAGTGACTAGTCAACTTTATTGAACTAAAATCTTTAGAAATTTCGTCAAAATTTCCCTTGAAATAAACTAGACAAGCCACACCTCGAAAAGAAGTATATGCACTCTCATAATAAAATAATCAGGCCTCAGTTATTAATTCAAAAATCCAACCATCATAGCAATCTATTTATAAATGGACATATAGGTTTAAAAATTTCAAGCCAACATAAATCCCTAAAATAATGCTAAGTCATGCAAAGATGCTAGTCACCTCAAATACATTAAAAAGACATCTATAAATATGGACATACAAAATGACATGCAACTAACTAGGTCTGGTGGCAGAGATTGAATTTGACTGACTCGTGAGGGATTGAGTCGCTACCCGGTGGAAAAATTTTAAGAAGAAAAAGGGGTGAGCTAATAAGCCCAATGAATGGTGAGTTAAATACAAAAATAACTTTTAAGAAATAGTTTAATAATAAATAACAGTAAAACTTTTCACGAAGTTATAATCTAAACCCAACTACATACTTGATATGAATAAAAACCCATAAGGTTGCCAAAAATTAACCTCTAATAGCATTAAAAAAAAAACAACATAAGATATTCGTAAATTGGTCACTAAACTTGTACAACATACCTTGTAACATTAGCGTAGAATAATTCCAATATGCACAACAAGCCAATCTCTATCATACTAGTGTAGTGTAGTTTCAATAGGCGCACATAAGCGATCTCTGTCATACTGGTGTAGAATAGACTTAATACGCACAACAGAACAATCTCTGTCATACTAGCGTAGTGTAAAGCCCAATTTTTGTTTTGACAATTGAAACAAAAAAAGAAAAGAAAAGAAAAGAAAGATTCTAAAAGAAGCTTGATAAATAAATAAATAAATAAAAGAAATGAAAAAAAAAAGAAGAAGAACAAGCTTCAACGAGAAGCTTGTGAAAAGAAAAAAAAATTATTAAAATAAAAATATCTAACTGTGGTGTTGAAGGCATATGAAATATATTTATATAATAATAATAATAAAAAGAGAGAGGAATTTGCTTTAAGGGAAAAATGGAAAGAAGGGAAAACCCTCCTCATTTTTTGGACATTACACTTAAAGAGAGAGAGAAAAAAAAAGCTAGAGAGAGAAAGCTTGGAAAAGGATTCATTGGAGGCTGACCATGGAAGTTTTGGGAAGAAATTTCGAAATTGTGGCTGGTAAGCTTTCATAAACTCTATTCTAAAACAAAATCATAGGAATGTAAAGATTTAACCATTACAATTTTGTATTTCATGACTAGCTTGTTTTGGCTTGATTTTGGATGAAACCATGAAAACAAAAATATAGAAAATGTGGAAAATTTCTAGCTCCTTAACAAAGTAGATAAAAATCGTTGGTATTGATGGAACTTTGTTGTGAGATTTAATCAAAGTAAAAATAGGTGAAATGAGAAAATGTAATTAATGGTTGGACTTAATCTTTAGTTGGCAAGAAGAAACAGGGGAGAGCAGACAAAGAAAGTAAAAGAAGAAAGAAAGTAAATAGTTTTCTATGTTTAAATGAGGGAGTGGGTTGAAGGTTTATCAAGTTAATATGGAGATTAAAATTTTTGGAATTCTAAGAAATGAAAACAAAGAATATGGTGAAAGATTCATGAAAATTAATTATGGGTAGTTTGAAGTCTGAAGCCTATGAGAAATTAAAAAAAAAAAAAAAAATATATATATATATAAAATTTAATTAAATAAAAGTTAAGGTGATTGAAAAGTTGTTGATAATTGGTTAAATTATTATTAACTCAGATCAAATGAAGATTGGGATGACTTATAACTCAAATTTCTATGGTCAATAGTCTAGTGAGTGGTTATCTCAATAAACATTTCTATTATTAACATAATATTGTGATCTTTTCATGAAGTAGCATTATGAATGGATTGAATGATGGTTGCGAGATTTCGAATGAGGTTATTGTGACTATATATACCTTATGGTTTATAACTAAAGCTATGGTTTAGAAATACATGAAATTTATTACGAGAATATTAAAAAAAAAAAAGGAGAGAACATGACATAGGTTTCCATAAATTTTCTTTTGGTTTTAGTTGAAGTTGTTATAGAGATATTGAATGTGAAATTGATTAAAACTTAGTGATTTATGAATGTTTTATGTTACTAGAGAAATCTTTCAAACTTATGGAATGCCGAATTAGAGTCTTCGAAAAGAAATCGAGAAGTAGCATGCTTTAAGTTTTAAGAATTTCCTAACTGCTAGTCCTTATACCATGTTGATTTCCCTAAATCCACTTATGTGAAGTGTTCCCGAAGTGTGGATATAATATGTATATGAGATCTTTGAAGATTCATTTCGACATACACATGAGCTTTGAGTCGTGAGAAAGGTGATTTAACCCTTGAGGTTCTCGTATATGTGGCAGTATGATAGAGATTGCTCTACTGTGCGTATTGAGACTACTCTACGCCAGTACGACAGAGATTGCTCTACTGAGCGTATCGAGACTGCTCTACGCCAGTATGATAGAGATTGCTCTGCTGTGCGTATCGAGACTACTCTACGCCAGTACGACAGAGATTGCTCTACTGTGCGTATTGAGACTACCCTACGCCAGTACGACAGAGATTGCTCTGCTGTGCGTATTGAGACTACTCTACGTCAGTATGACAGAGATCGCTCTACTGTGCGTATTGAGACTACTCTCTACCAGTATGATAGAGATTTCTCTGATGTACATATTAAGACTATTCTACCCAGGCACGACACATATTTATTTAGATACAAGTTAAAGTATTGAATTTTTCTAGCGTCAAAGGTTAAATTTTGTTTCATTAGAAATATCATTATTTCAGACTAGATTATTGTTCATTCATACATGTATTAAATAGCTTCCAAATCATAATGTTGCATAAAGTTTCTACTCTATTGCTAAAATGAAACTATTTCTTTCTACGTTATTTTCCTAAGTAGCATTACTACTCACTAAGCTTATTAGCTCACTCATTTCTTCCTAAAATCTTTCACCAGGTAGTGGCTGAGTTTCTCACAAGCTTGTCGAAGTCGTCTTTGCCACCGACCTCGATAGAATGCATGTCATTTTGTATGCATATAAAGTTATAGATTTCTTATATTGAGATTGTTAGCTCGTTTGCATGATTTATCATTACTTGGGGATTTATAAAAGTTGTGAATTTTAAATTACATGTCTATCTACGGATAGATTAATCTGTAATTTATCCATTTTTCAAAGGAAACTCTGTCGTAAAAGTTTAAAGATATTTTGGTTCAATAAAAATACCAAGTCACTTGTTGTTTTAAATATAAAATAAATGTTATCTTGCAAGATTTTTTTTTACATTGGGTTTCATAGCTTAGTTGAGACCTTCTGTCAACATGTCTTAACTTAGGTTAGTGGGATAACTTGGGTCAGGGTGTGTCAGTTTCAAAGAGGACATGATCTTTGCAACCTAAGCCAACTATCTGATAGCTAGAAGTTTTCCGGACTGCTCAAAGTAGAAAGCAGAGAGAGGAGGACTTCTGAAGCCTTTGAATAACAGACTTGCGGCCTTTATATAGGCAACAGACTCCAAATTTGAATCAGATGCCGAAAAATAAAAGATAAGAAGTGAGAGGCAAAACATGATTGCCGACATTGCCCACTATCTTAAAGAAAATAGTAAAAGCTAAAATTATTACAAAATGACGAAGTAAATTTAATAGTAAAAAGCTAAAAAGCAAATAGTAAAGGAATCTAATTATTATAAAATTACAAAATTGAAAAGTAACGTTGATAAAGTTGAGATGCGTGGCCGATAGATGGAATCGTCCTTTCTTCGACCTAACCTACCCCCTTCCACTTTGAAGGCAATTTCAAAGTAGCCATCGATTATTCGAAGTTAACTCGTGTCATACAGCTGTATCCTACGCTCACTGCCAATGGTCTCACAGCGCACTTCTTCATTTTTGCTGCTTACTGCCGGGCACTTCCATGAGCTTTCGTAATCTTGAGCTGGATGATGTCGTAAACTGAAATATTGGGAGTTGAGGATTAAATCCTTACTTACGCCATACTGAGGCACGTGGGTTTGTCAGATGATGGAGAAATTTGTCTTCGACTGGCCGTGCTTCATGTCGATATTTATTGTTACAAAATTTACAATAAAAGAGAAAATTTACAAGTGGTAATTTACAAGATGGAATTTACAGAAACAATGAAAATGCAATTAAACTTTCTTTTTTTTTTTTTTACAAATTTTTTTAATGACAATTACGGTCTTTGAATATTGGTTACGTTGGAATAATCGTAGTTTTATGATTGTTGCGATATTTGGGATAATAATATCTGCGTATAGGGATGGTGGTTTCATCCTCAAATATTTTTCTTTTGTGTTTATTCATAATGGGAGCTATTCCAAGGTCTTCTTGGAATTTTTGCATTTTCGGTTCTTGGAATTTTTGCATTTTCGGTTCGTCTATAACGTTGATATTACTTGATGATGATTTTGGGGAGATGGACAAATCACCAAGCATCTTTTGGATTTTCTCAAGGGCTTCTTTGTCTGGATTGAGTTTGATGTCGTCGTTCAGGATTGTTGGTCTGAGTAACGGTTTGGACTCGTCAATAGACGAGAAAATATGTTAGACGTCGAAGAAAGGACGATTCCATCTATCGGCCACGCATCTCAACTTTATCAACTTTACTTTTCAATTTTGTAATAATTAGATTTCATTACTATTTGCTTTTTAGCTTTTTACTGTTTACTTTATTTTGTCAGTTTGTAATACTTTTAGCTTTTACTATTTACCTTAAGATAGTGGGAGATGTCGGCAATCATGTCATGCCTCCCACTTCTTATATTTTATTTTTTCGCATTTGATTCAAATTTGGAGTCCGCTGCCTATATAAAGGCCGCAAGTTTGTTATTCAAAGGTATCAGAAGTCCTCCTTTCTCTGCTTTCTACTCTGAGCAGTCCGGGAAACTTCTAGCTATCGGATAGTTGGCTTAGGTTGTAAAGATTCTGTCCTTTTTGGTATCAGAGCCACTTAGCAACTATCATTGTAATTTCTTAAATTTTCAAATAAAAATTCTGAAGAGATTTATCTTCTATCTTTTCCAATTATTTACTCATTTATCTTATCATTCACCATTTCCATATTCTGTGAAACCCTTTGATTGCTCGTCGGGAGTTCTCCATCATATCCAGGCAGTAAGTCGCAGAGAGGCGCTGTGAGACCATTGGTCAACGTTGGAACGTACGGTAATAGGATAGCCGAATACCTATCTGGTGACTGAAGCTTAAATTTGTAAAGAAGGAAGAAGAGAAAGAAAATACTTCTTATGATTAGTCTTTTAGGAAAATTGAAGAAATTCAAAGGAAGGCATTCTGAATCAAATGAAGACGAATTCAAAGCCAATTCTTCAAAGCTCTCTGAAGGATCTACCCTTCAGATATCTGATATGAGTCAAAATGAATTGCAAATTGCCAAGATTGAAGAGCAACTTCAAAATTGGTCAATCCCCAAGATAGACTCAAAGCTAGTCTATAAGAATTCAAATTCAACATTCTTCTAAAAGAGCTGCATCAAACTCCTTGAGCATGTTGTACCTATCGATCAAGATAGCATAACGCTCAATCTCTTTTCAAAGAACATGATTCTTCGTAATCGAGAAGAATTTAAGTTCATCCATATTGGTTTGGTTCAGATAGCAATCAAACCTCTGTTCAGACTCGGTTTAAACATCCCTGTTTTTGTTTCCCTCCGAGACATGAGACACAAAACCTACTCAAATTCCTTTCTGGGAATGGTCGAGTACAATCTTGAAAATGGACCGATCTACTTTAATTATTTTCCAAACCTTACTCTATCATTACTAGATCCTAATATACTATCTGCGTTAATGTTAGATGTAAATACTAAAAATCTGGTTTCAAAACAAATTTTTGCTGGCAAGCAATTTTATCATGTTTTAAATTTGAGGTTTTGCCTATAAAAGGCACTGATAATTCTCTAGCATACTATCTTTGAAAATGGACCGATTTACTTTAATTGTTTTCCAAACCTTACTCTATCATTACCAGATCCCAATATACTATCTGCGTTAATGTTAGATGTAAACACAAAAAATCTGAGCGGGGGGAGGGGGGGGGGGTTGAGAGAGGTTTAGAGAGAAACTCTCTTGAAAGATAGCTTGCTAGAGAATTATCAGTGCCTTTTATAGGCAAAACTTCAAAGTTAAAACATGATAAAATTACTTGCCAGGGAGCAAAAATTTGTTTTGAAACCAGATTTTTTGTGTTTACATCTAACATTAACGCAGATAGTATATTGGGATCTAGTAATGATAGAGTAAGATTTGAAAACAATTAAAGTAGATCGGTCCATTTTCAAGATTTGACTCGACCATTCCCAGAAGGGAATTTGAGTAGGTTTTGTGTCTCTTGTCTCGGAGGGAAACAAGGACAGGGATGTTTAAACTGATTCTAAACAGAGGTTTGATTGCTATCTGAACCAAACCAATATGGATGAACTTAAATTCTTCTCGATGATGAAGAATCATGTTCTTTGAAAAGAGATTGTGCGTTGTACTATCTTGATCGATAGGTACAACATGCTCAAAGAGCTTGATGCAGCTCTTTTGGAAGAATATTGAATTTGAATTCTTATAGACTAGCTTTGAGTCTATCTTGGGGATTGACCAATTTTGAAGTTGCTATTCAATCTTGGTAATTTGCAATTCATTTGGACTCATATCAGATATCTGAAGGGTAGATCCTTCAGAGAGCTTTGAAGAATTTGCTTTGAATTCATCTTCATTTGACTCAGAATGCTTTCCTTTGAATTTCTTCAATTTTCCTAAAAGATTAATCATAAGAATTATTTTCTTTCTCTTCTTCCTTCTTTACAAATTTAGGCTTTAGTCACCAGATAGGTATTCGACTATTCTATTCTCGTACGTTCCAATGCTGACCAATGGTCTCACGGTGCCTCTCTACGTCTTACTGCCTGGATACGATGGAGATTTCCTGACGGGCAATCAAAGGGTTTCACAGAATATGGAAATGGTGAATGAGAAGATAAATGAGTAAATAATTGGAAAAGATAGAAGATAAATCTCTTCAGAATCTTTATTTGAAAATTTAAGAAATTACAATGATAGTTGCTAAGTGGCTCTGATACCAAAGAGGACAGGATCTTTACAACCTAAGCCAACTATCCGATAGCTAGAAGTTTCTCGGACTGCTTAGAGTAGAAAGTAGAGAGAGGAGGACTTCTGATGCCTTTGAATAACAGACTTGTGGCCTTTATATAGGCAGCGCACTCCAAATTTGAATCAGATGTGGAAAAATAAAAGATAATAAGTGGGAGGCAAGACATGATTGCCGACATCGCCCACTATCTTAAACCAAAGAGGACAGGATCTTTGCAACCTAAGCCAACTATCCGATAACTAGAAGTTTCTCGGACTGCTTAAAGTAGAAAGCAGAGAGAGGTGGACTTCTGATGCCTTTGAATAACAGACTTGCGGCCTTTATATAGGCAGCGGACTCCAAATTTGAATCAGATGCGAAAAAATAAAATATAAGAAGTGGGAGGCAAGACATCATTGCCGACATTGCCCACTATCTTAAAATAAATAGTAAAAGCTAAAATTATTACAAACTGACAAAATAAAGTAAACAGTAAAAAGCTATAAAGCAAATAGTAAAGGACTCTAATTATTACAAAATTACAAAATTGAAAAGTAAAGTTCATAAAGTTGAGATGCGTGGCCGACAGATGGAATCGTCCTTTCTTCGACGTCTAACCTACCCTCTTCCACTTTGAAGGCAATTTCAAAGTAGCCATCGTTTAATCGAAGTTAACTCGTGTCATACAGCTGTATCCTACACTTACCGCCAATGGTCACAGCGTACTTCTTCATTTTTGCGGCTTACTGCTGAGCACTTCCATGAGCTTTCGTAGTCTTGAGCTGGATGATGTCCTAAACTGAAATATCGAGAGTAGAGGATTAAATCCTTACTTACGCCATACTGAGGCGCGTGGGTTTGTTAAATGATGGAGAATTTTTCTTCGATTAGTCTGGCTTCATCTCGATATTTATTGTTACAAAATTTACAATAAAAGAGAAAATTTACAGTAGTAATTTACAAGATGGAATTTATAGAAACATTGAAAATGCAATTAAACTTTTTTTTTTTTACAAAATAGTTTTATGACAATTACGGTCTTTGAATATTGGTTACGTTTGAATAATTGTAGTTTTATGACTGTTGCAGTCTTTGGTAGTTTAATGACTTTGTTTTCTTTGGAAATATGGAAATTTAAATAGTGTAGTTTTAGAATGACTACGATTCAGTTATGTCTATGAGTATTTCCTCAGAATCAATATCATCTTCTGCTTTTTTAGAAGGAAAAGATGAAATTGATTCGTCAGTGATTCCTTGAAGCATTTTCTCAAGGTCTGCTTCAGGAGTTATTTGGGCTAAAGTAGTCAGGAGTCGTGACTTCCTGTTGAAGAACTCTTGTTGCTGTTGAGATCCAAGGTCCTAAAGATGGCCATTTTGTGATAACCATGTTTTAAAGGACTTTAAATTACTGTGAGAAATGTTTGTTTTTTCCCACCATTTGATATTGATCTCCTTAACTAAGGTTTCTCATGTTTGAAATATTTTAAATTTCGAAGTTCCCTGAAAAAATCCAGGGAACCTGAAAGTACAATGAAAATTTCATAGTCTGTGTAAAACTATTTTTGAAGATATTTTTTGTGAAGTAATGAAAAGATTATTACAGGGAACTGAGAAAATGTTTGGGGTTAAACCGAACAAATTTCACCATTGATTGAACCACAAGGGAAAGGATTTCCAATGTGCATTTAGACAGAAATTTATAAACCATGAATGTTTGAAACTTTGGTAGAACAAGACGTTGTACCAAGCTCTAACATAGTCATAGTAAAAAAAAGTTTGAGGAATGAAAAGTTGGGAAAGGGCTTTTTCCGTATGGATTCTTTGATTCCAATCCGTAAGAGATAAGACCTTAAAAATTTTGAATTTGGAATATGCGATCCGGGAGGGATCGTTTTTATTCGGAGTATAAACTATTTCGATAGATTTGGTGTCGACCAAAATGAATTCATTAAACCGCCTTGTTTTTTGAAGGTTTTCTTGCATAAAGAGAAAACAAAGAGGATGAATTTTTTTGATGATTTTGGCGATATTTTTGTCATCGAATTCAGGTTCTATGACGAAATCGCCACAGTGGAATGGTTTTTTGAAATAACCTGTTATTTAAGGTTTTGGGACGAATCGTTCGGGAACGACAGCGTTTGAATATGTCGTCAGGTTTGAAGAACTGGACGACGATGGTTATAGAGTCGATGACTCAGTTTGAATCTTTTTCTTACCTTTGGACCTGGTTACAACCGTAAACTCAGGTTCTAAGGAATAAGAAGCATGAGTCATGAGTTTTGCAACCGAAGGTTGCTTTGATGCAGCTGAAGGCTGCTTTGCAGCAGATGACTGTTTTTGCAAGGTTAACTTATCCTTTGCGCTTTGCCGGTCGGTCATTGAGGGGGGGGGGGCGTTTGAGAGAGGTTTAGAGAGAAACTCTCTTTAAATATAGTCTGCTAGAGAATTATCAGTGCCTTTTATAGGCAAAACCTCAAAGTTAAAACATGATAAAATTGCTTGCCAGCGAGCAAAAATTTGTTTTGAAACTAGATTTTTTACATCTTTTTCTAGGATCAACCTTCAAGCTTTCGAATCAGTTTTGATTAAAAACTTTTGGTTAATTAAGTCACCCTGGAATTTTTGTACACACTATACAATTGCAAGGATTTCTTTTTTAACCGTTGAGTAATTATTTTGTGCATAATTCCAGATCCCAGAGTGGAATCGTACGATAGATTCCTTGTTATCAACACAATATTTTAGGATTCCTCCATATCCGATGTCGGATGCGTCGGTTTTTACTATGAACGATGCTCCTTCGTCGACAAGACTCAAGCATGGTATTGATTTGACAATTGCTTTTATTTTTTGGACGGTAGCTATATGCTTATCCGACCATGGCATTGGATTCTTTTTTAGTCTTTCAAAAAGAGATTTGCAAATGGGCCTGATATCTTTTAAGAAATCAGACACGTAATTGAAACAGCCCAAAAACCTTTGGAGTTAGGTCTTGTCCGTAATTTGCTCCAGAAAATTTTGAGCAAATTCAATGGACCTTTGAATGGGCTTAATGTGGCCTAAATTAATCTCGAATCCGAGAAAACGGATTTGGGTTTGGAAAAGTTTGATTTTCTTGGCCGAGACAACAAGGTCGTTTCTTTTGACAATATTGTAAAACGTTTGGAGATGTTTGAAATGTTGATCGATGTTTTCAGAGAATATCAAGACGTCGTCAATATATACGATTGAGAAGTCTTGGTATGCATTGAAAATATTGTTCATAATTTTTGAAATTTGGATCGAGCGTTATTTAAGCCAAAAGGGACATTGAAAATAGTTTTTTACCGATCTTTTAAGCCAAAAGGGTTTGTAGTTTATTACCAGCCTAGGGACGCAACGTTCCTTTTCACCTTGGTTATTGACGTAGAAGACAGCACATGACCATGGACTTTCTTTTGAACGATCTGATGAGCTTCTTCTGCAATAGATCATCAATTTCTTTCTTGCAGAAAGCAAGAAGATTAGTATTCATTTGAATAGGTCGAGATTTCGTTGGAATGTTTTGTTCCTTGAAATCTTTTGCATAGAGGAGGGAAACGACATGTCGTTTTCGTTACCAAAATGCATTAAAAATATCAAAACATAAATCTTGTTCTAATTTCTTTTGGAATTGATCAATCCTGTATTGAACTATGGGATTGTCAATTTGCTCTTTAACTTTCTTAAATGAAATTTTTTCCTTTACGAAATTGATTTGGTTTTCTTTGCTCTTGACTATGTCTACATTATGTGTAGACATTGGGCGTATCAATTCGAATGTAATCTCCAAATTCATAACTTTTGTTTCTAATCCATTTTCAGTTATTTTAAAAGGATAGAGTTGAGTAAAGAATGGTGTTCCCAATATGATTTCCATATTGAGGGACTTGACAAGTATGAATGTGTTCACAAAACATATACCATTTTTGTATATGTGTGCTTGTGATAATTTGTGATTGATACGAAGCTCAGTGTTATTTGTGCTTCGTAATCGAACACTTATTTTTTCAAAGTATTTTGAAGGTACAATACCTTCAAGAATACAATTTTGATCGGCACCTGAATCTAACATATGGCGATTTAAGTTCTTTCATCATTCAAGAAGGAATCAAGCTTTGCGGCGAATTAAAACTCCATAAAGGATTCAATAGTTCAAAAGGCCAAAAGCAAGCTTTGGGAAATTTCTGTGAACAATACGGAGTTCAACGTATTGTACCACAGGATGAAAAAGCCTCAGGTTCAAGACCAGTTAGATATGCTAACCAGAGTTATGGACAAAAAGCTTACGATCCCAGACGTTCAAAGCCACGATATCAACGAAATTTTCAAGCAAGGAAAAATTTCCTGCAAACAAGCAACAAGTTTGCTACAAATGCAAATGTATAGGATATTATGCAAACCAATGTCCAATGACAGGCAAAATCAATGAGCTTGATATTGACTAAGAGCTAAAAAATAAAATCCTTAACAGGGTTTTATCTGACTCCGAAAGTGACGGAGGCCAACATGATTATGAAATCGATTAGCTCCTCGACGATGAGGATTCTGCAAGCGATTTTTATCACGATGCAACGGACGACGAAGACGGCACAAGAGCATGTGGCGGCGACTGTATCAACGTCCTTTCAATGGATCAAAAAGCCCTGCTTGACATTGTCGATAAGATAAATGATCTGGAGATACAAAAGAAGATCCTCATAGATCTTTGCGCTTCAATTCTAGCTTTAGAAGAAGCTTCAACATCAAATCAACGACAAACCATCAACGCATTCGACGATTCCTTCAAACCTTATGAGTTTATGGAAATTGTCAACAGATTCAACACTCCTAAGGCGGTAACCACGACCGATTTACAACAAGAAGTTAATACTCTAAAAAAAGAAGTTCAACAACTCAAAAAAGATTTAACTTTAATAATCACTAAAGTCAAAGACGACATGTTAGACCATGTCTCCAAATTATGGGTAGAAGTAGTGACGCTCAAATCCGCTA
>JBBMKA010091424.1:0-13108 GCA_037833695.1 Sechiopsis laciniata
AAAGAATGTTTTTAATATGCAAATTCTAGTTATGTTGTTTTTAATTGTCTTTTATGCATGCATGCTGAGTAAGGACCTCGTTTAGGACCACTTTTGGGTCGGGTCCTTACACTCTAGGCCAACTAGGATGGTGCGGATCTCTTGAGGTGGTGAGGAATCTCCCACATTCTATTTCTTTCTTGGGCGTTCGGTGGATCCTTGCTTGTTTTCAACATACTCTTTCAACCACCATTTTTAGATTAGGGCTTCAATAGTCTCCTTCAGGTCGTAACAGCCGGAGGTGGCATGTCTGTAATTTCGATGAAATAGACAGTATTCATCTTTGTTACGTCGATGAGATCCTACTTTCAATCTAGCCGACCACTTCAGCGATTCTTTATCTTTGATATCCATCAAAATCTGCTCTAGAGGTACCATTGTAGGGGTATATTTTCAAACTTGCTCAAGGGCAACCTCTTACGAACGGGTATATCTCGGTCACTAGGTGGTCATCCAGGTGCTTTTTTTTAGACTTCCCCCGATTTGGCTCTACTCTGTTCGCCCTTCATTCTCTGTCCATCTACACAGGTTTGTCTTTTGGGGCGCGTCTAGACTTAAGGAGCTCTCCATCACTCATATACTTCTATGCTCGGGTAAGCACCTCCACGTAGGTTGTGGAGGCCTTTTTTCCCAAGGACCACAGGAATTTTTCGTCTGTCAACCCGGCGACGATGGCTGTAAGAGATGCACCATTAGTGTAACCTCCTACCTGTAATGCTTCGTTGTTGAACAAAGCCACATACTCTCTCAGACTTTCGTGACTCCCTTGCCTTACTGTTAGTAGGTAGGTAGCTGGTTTTTTCTAATCTCACGCTACTAAGAACTATGTGATGAAAGCCCGGGCAAACTCTCGAAAAGATTTGATTGACTTCTTTTTTAACTACCGAAACCACTGTCGGGCTGGCCTGTAAGAGTGAAGGAAAATTCTTGGTACTTGATAGCATCTCAAACTCCGTAGAGCTCCATCCACGACCGAAAAGTATCTAGATGATCGACTGAATCTTTAAATCCGCCGTAAGTCTTCATGGTTGGTAGCTTAAACTTTTTCGGTACCTCTTCAGCCATGATTTCTTCAGTGAAGGGCAGATCGACTTGGTCTACAAGATTATCCAAGTCGTGGCCATCTTGATCCTGCGTTCTCCGTATATCTCCTAATTGGTCTTGGAGTGCCATAGCTCGACGGCCACAACTGGCTTTCAACTTCCTGGTCCAGCAGATCTTTTCTTTGAAGGTTAATCAGGGCTCGGAGGTCAGTCTCTAGATTGGATTCCTCTGCCCTTATCAAAGTGGGCCTGGGCATTTGTTCGGTCTTTGTTTCTTGTGGGGTCATTCTGGAAGTAAGGTACCTGCTTGATACAGGTCTTGTTTTCGATCATGAGTCCTCGACTCGTGATGTTGGCTCAGGTCGCTCCCCTCTTCTATCGTTCCCTCCAAGAACGAATCTTTTCGCTGGCCTTTGACAAGGAGCCACGGTCCTAGTAGATTCTTATACTGTTGGAACCTTTCCTCTAGCCGGGTATCGTACGAGGGGGGGTGCCTCCGAGCGAGGTTCAGACAATTGTCCTACATGGATTTGCATGCCTTTGGTGTCGTTTGGCCTAGTGGTAGTTGGTCTTCCGGTGGCTGGTCGTCTTTCCCTAGTAGTGGGCTTCTCCCTCAAACGTGGTCATCTTTGGGTTCGAGGTTCACCCCTGGCCTGAGGTTCCGTCTCAACTTGAGGTCGAATCCTTGTTGGGGGTTCCCTTTTGCCCCCAACCATTGTCGCAACTGTAGGGGGTCGATTGATCAATTCGCATAGTTGATTGATTGTTTCAGCCATCTCCTGCACCTTTCTTTCCAACACTGCCACCTTCGGGTCCTCTATGTTCTTGACCCCTGGCATCTGCTCCACCTCAGTCGTAGGTTGGATCTCAGGAGTTTCCTCTACGTCAGGTCGGATGGATATCCTCCGAGGAGCTCTCTAGTTATCAGACTCCCCATCGCCCACATGATTACTGTGACTCACGCTGTTCATATTGAGGTTTGATGTCACGTTGCAAAACTTTGGGTAGAACACCTATCGTCCCCACAGACGGCACCAACTGTTGATGCTGGATTTTAGACCTCCGTATCAATGGTGAATTTTTTTGGAAACGATAACGTTGTGTCTGTAAAACAGAGGAGTCAAACTGGACACCGGTGTGGTACAAGCCACGTGGACTTCGATGCCAAAGTCAGTGTTGTGAAATAGATTTTGGAGAGAGTTCTATAAGTTCTGGAAGTCTAATTTGCTTACCTGTAGCATCGTTTGAGAGTATTGTTATAGAGTATGATCCCTCCGTGTGCCCCCGTTCTTCTCTCCACGTACGCATCTTCTAGGAGTGGGTTTCGTTCGAACGACCAAGCATACTTCTCTGGATGCTCTTTTACAACCACCTGGGAGAGAGGGGATGCGACCAAGTCGAATCGAGCTCGTTGCTCTCTCTAGACGGGCCAAATTGATATACAAGCACGCTTTTGGGCAGGACCCGTGTCCGGCCCATACACACATGTTTAAACGGGCTAGACCTACATTCGGCCATTACTCCCACACGCACACGAGGGCCGGACTTACGTTCGGCCCGCACCAGCACACGCGCACGGGGGTCGAACACGTGGTTTTGGCCCAATCTTGTTTTCCTCCAAGCCTTCTCGGCCTCCTTTTTGGTCTTTCTCGGGCTTGCCTTTAGGCCTGTCCAGAGCGGGTCGCGAGCCCGATGGTTGGGCAAAAATTCTCCTACAACACAATGCAACTTCTTTCACATACATGTTAATTTGTCTTTACTCACATACTTTCTAAAAAATATCGCTCTAACATAAAATTGTTTCATGTAAAAAAACGATCAACTTTTAAGATAAAGGAAATGTGTGTCATGTACGCCTCCTAAACTTTTTTTTTTTTTTTTTAGTACATAACGGAGGAGGGAGACAAATACCGATTCTTGAGATCGAACCTGTGACACTGGTGTTGAACTGGTTTACAACTAAATAATGAAATTATTGCGCCACTGACCCATTCTATTATGCCTCCTAACCTTGAACGACGTTACTAAAGGTCTGCTTTTTTTTCTTTTTTTTTTTGAAACCTAGTTGATAAACAAAATTAAACTCTAGAATAGCTACAAATGTCTAGCATGATAAGATTAATCTATAACCGTAGTGCATAATTTTTATAACTCCAAGGAATAACGGGTAATAAATACAATAAAACTTGATGATTATAGAGGGTTAATTTTACATAATTTAATAAACCATTATGTTATTTAATAACCACTTGGAATAAATGCATTTACACAACCAAAGTAACTTAAAACAAATATACCAAATATAACTTAAATAACTCAAGGGTTAGTAGTGTATTGGTTTTATTGTTTGATGATAATTCAGTAGTGTATTGATTTTATTGTTTGATGATAATCCACTGTAATCATGAATTCGAGTTCGATCTTAAAAATCAATCATCTATATAGGATTTGTGCTCCCCTCCAAAATTTGTACTAAGAAAAACAAATATAAGAAAAGGATATAACTATTTAATACAAATTTTGCTAGTAAAAATAGTTATTACACGACATTTCCATTTCCTTAGTTCATCAATTTGGTGTGGATATTTTTAATAACCTTACTCAGTTATGTAGCTATCGTCATCTTTATATATCACCATTACCTTTTTTTTTTTTTTTTTTTTTTTTTACAACCAAAAGAGAAAATGTAATAAAAAAGAAATTTGAACTTCTAATACTATCGTTTGAATATTTCTCTTTCGATAGCATTATTTACTTTACCATCAGTCATCTTATGAGTCATGTTTAAAAATTTTAAAATATTTATGTTGGGTGAAGATTTTGTTTTCTTTTTCTTTTTCCTTCTAAAAATAAGAATGAGCGCATACATTTACCAGCATGAAATAGATGCAAATACTTCATAACTTAGTCCAAGAAATTCAAAATAATTATTTAATTAAAAAGATCAACCGTAAACAAATATATAATTTCCAAATCACTAACACACTAATTAGTTAATGAAGCTCTACGGCTAACATATATATGTTAATTTGTGTGTTTCATTTAATCTTCTCTAATGTCTAATAGGATGGGACATTGAACTTGTTATATACAAAAGCTTCTTGGCAGAGCATGCTCTGTTTTTCAGATCTTCTCCTTTTGCTCCCATTTTCAGATTCCAATTCTCAAAATTCAATCCCAAACAAATCCCAATTCTATTTACACTCAGCAAAATCCTAATCTTCATTGCCTGAACCCAAACAAGCTGGCACCGGCTCGGTGCTGGGTCGAGAACGGAGCGGTCATCGAAGGAACATAGAGATCGGCGATGCTGCTGTTGTTGTTGTGGTTGATGTTGTAGTTGAAAGCTTCCGTCTGCTCTAACGGAGCGAGTTCCGGCACCGAGTAGAGTCCTGCCAGACTCGCCCAATCGGAATTTACAGAGTCCGCCGGGATTTCATAGTTGAACTTATTAATGTCGTTTTGTAGTAAAGTTGTTTTAGGAAACGAGAAGAAATCATTCCCGAATTCCGGGATCGACTCGATAACGTCGTCGATGTAGGAGGACGACGAAGACGGGGAGCCGTTGCTGTATTCTATACTTGAAATACTCCCCGTCGGCTTCGGGCAGCTCGAATTCTTTTTATATATCCGACATAAAACCCAATCGTCCAGCTGAAATGGAACCCCAAAATTCAAAAACAATAATCAACAATTAAAGAAAGAAAAAAAAGAAAAGAAATTTGATCATGTTGTTGTTGTTGTTGTTCTACCTTGGCGCTTCCAATTTTCCGGGAAGAGGCGTTGAGGCGATACTCGTGCATAATCCAATTGGTTTTGGTTCCTTTTGGAGCTTTTCCGATATAGAAAACCAGTGCCTTCTTTACCCCCACGGTTTTCCCTTCCGACGAGATTATTTTGTCCGTACCGGTCGCCTTCCAGTAACCCGAACCGGCCACCCTGTTGGGCCGAGACCCATTTGGGTATTTCCGGTCTCTTGGGCTGAAAAAGTACCACTCCTTTTCCCCGAATAAAGCCTTCCCTGCAAATCGCAATACTCGTTAAATATCATTATATCATTTTAAAACAAGACAAAACAAGAGGTTGTAAGTTTTTTGTTCCGGTTGGGTTTGTGAATCTTACCGGGTAAAACCCATGGGTCGAATTTGTACAAATCGATCTCAGCGATGAGCTGCAGGCTGAAATGGTGGCCGGCGACTTTCCGGCAAAGATAATGAACTAACAGCTCCTCGTCGGTTGGAAAAAATCTGAACCCCGCCGGTAAGCTCAGCTGCGTTAGTGGATCCATTTAATTTGACTTTCTATTTCTTTTTCTTTTTTTTCACAAAAGAATTAAGCCTCCAAATTTTTTTTTTTCTTTAAGATATGAGGAAAGCAGGGGATATATATATAGTGAGGCACCGACCGAAGATAAGTACGGTCGTCCTTGTCGGACTGTTGGATCAGGGGCCCACATGGATGGATCACCGCTGAAAAATAGCCACGTGGAGTTCTCGAGTTTATCTGTTATCAACACTGGTCCAAAAGTTGAAAAAAAAACAAACAAATATCAACACCGGTCCAAGCTCCCGATGCATGAACGTTTGACGTCATATAAAAAACAGAGAAGAGTCATCGAAATTGGAAGACACGTGTCGAGATCTCAACTCACATCTAGAGCTTTTTTGTTTTTTGAACGAAGAAAATATGATTCTAATTTTCTAAAACCTGAGGTAATTGTTTTTTGGAAAATAATTTATAGGAATAGTCAAATTCAATAAATAATTATAAATATCGTCATTTTTTTGAAAAATTAGTACATAATGTTGTATTAATTTGTATTAATATGTAGTAATATTGGAGTATTAATTTATATTTATAATTATGAATATAAATATTTTAAAATTTGATTACTTTTATAATTATTTTGTTAGAAATTTATAAAAATTTACTTTTATAAATCAATGAGAGCCACATTTTAATTTAATTTAATTTAATATATTTATTTTTTTTAAATTAGAGAATAAAAAGATGTGGTTATCATTGATCCACATAAGTAGACTCTAAAATTTAGGTGATATCAAGACATCGCCTAAATTATTTTTTATTTTTTTTAACTTTTGTGATTTTTTTTTAATGTTTTTTTTTTTTGGCGCTACTCATGATGAGCCACGTCGACAGTGGAGTAGCGACAAATTGGAAACGTGGGGTGGTCAAGAGCGGCACAGATTGTATTGAAGTTAGGCATGGGAATTTAAACCAAAGCAAAAAAAAAAAGGTGTAAAGTACAGCTCAATGCTCTGAATGTAAAAAAAGAAAAATAACGAATCAATAAACGAAAAAAGAAAAATAAAAATAAACAGCTCAATGTTCCACAATTTTTGGTTAATTGTATACAGAGAATGATATGAACGTAATTCACCCATTTCTTACACAAAATCAGAAACAATATCCAATTTATTTTCCTTTATTTCAATTTAGTTAATGAAATGTTTGGATAAAATCTCACATATCATTCCAATTGTTGCAAAATAATTGTATGACATTACTATAGTTTATTTTTAAACAATAAGTACTATTATAGAATGAATTCATTATTTTTCTTAGTACAAATTGGAGGAGAGCTTAAATAGAAGATATCACTTTTTTCAAATAAGTGAGAGTCAAATAGCAACACTCTCGATCGAACGTGTGACAATAGTATTGAACTGATTTACAATTAAACAATAAATATCATTGACCCTTTCAATCAATAATGGCTTTATTCTTCTAACTACTGTAGTTTCAAAATTTTTATTTGACTACAAGATGTACCTATGGTTGCTAGAGTTTAAAATAATACTTATTAATTGTATAAATATTAAAAAGATATAGTTAAGTTTTAACGTAAGGATGAAGACAAAATGTAGAGATTTAAGAGAGAGAAAGAGATAAGAATGGCGCAAATTTAAGATAATTTGGTGGGGGAGTTTTGAATGATGGCATATGTTTACGTGGCAACACATGAATGGGAGAAGATTGATAATGTGAAGGAATTCTGTGATTTGTTGGTTTTGGGAGTTAGGTGAACGTGGAGGATTTTAGTGGAGAGAGAGAGAGAAGGAAGAAAAGGAAAGAAAAAAAAAAAAAAGAAGAATTTAATTTGTTCTTTTTCGCAGATTGGGGAATGAGGATTGCGTGTGACTGAGTAACAAAGTTTGGTGGGTCAAAGTGGCACGTGGGTAGCCATTCGGGAAATGGATGATACTCACACATTACGACTTGTCGTTTTGTTGTTGAGGACCGTCAACCCTCTCGCCTGACATCTGTAACATTCGGGTTTCTTTTTTTAATCAACAAAAATTATTAAATTTATATTATTTAATTCCAACAATCGATGTGGATGGAGACTCCAATCCATAACTCTACGATTCATAGTGTTTTTGTTGTTAAATTTATGGAACTAATTAAGAAGATAACTAATTAACTTTTTAGTATAAATTGATGGTCAATATAGAAGTTGCTTCAGGGGATTTTTTTTATTTTTTTGAAAGCCAAAGGAATTTTATTAAGAAAAGCCTAAACGATTGCAATATTGGATATCTTTATCCAACAAGCCTTTAATCCGACCAGGCCAATTATCCACCCATTTACACTCAACATTTTCCGTAGCAGCCCAACAAGAAATCTCATGAGCAACGCTATTTGCAGCCCTACGAACAAAAGATAGCCTCCATTCTCTAAATTTTTTCAACATTTCAATACATTCAACCAGAAAAATTTCTACAACAGAATTTTGGAGCTGCTTCTTGCAAATCGCCTCAACTAAAGATTTGGAGTCAGATTCAATTTCAATGGCCAGGATACCAAGCTCATAAGCTAAACGTAAGCCTTCAAGTAAAGCAAAGGCTTCAGCTGAAAGAACATCCATGATTTGAACTCGGAAAGAGCTTGAAGCTCCTCGGCATAACCTACGAAAATCATGGATTACTGCACCGCAACCCACTTTATATCCACACAGAGGAACGAAGGCATCAACGTTGAGTTGAAGCATATTTGGAGTTGAAGCTATCCATCTACAACCAGCAGTGCTACCATCTGGAAATCTTATACTCTCTGCATCATTCGAAGGTCAATCTTGAGATCTGCCCGCTTGAGCCAAACTCTCCAGGTAATTCCAAATCCATTTTACTTTGGTTTCACAATCAGGAACCTCTTCCCCCACATTCAGTTTGTTTCTGTCAATCCATATGGACCATAGAACAACCACTACCACTTCCAACTCTGTATCTGATAAACATCTCCTCAGTTCATCAACAATAATAGGCCCTTGAAACATTGACATTGCCTTAGTATCAACATTAATGTTTGATAGCTTCCAAATATTTTTTGCCCTCTTACAACCAAAGAAAGTATGACTGAGATTTTCTTCATCTCTGCAACAAACTACACATCAAGATTGAACCTTTATGTGTCTTTGATTAAGAACATAATTTGTAGGGATAAAACAATTAACAAGTCTCCATACGAAAATTTTATTTTAGAAGGCACTTTAATTTTCCAAAGTATCTCCCAAATGGTTTGCCTCCCGCTTTTACTGGTGCCCCAACCATTCAAATTTTTGTCCATAAACACTTTATGAGCATTCTTCACAGATAAATTACCATCCTTAGAGAAATGCCACATCCAACTATCTCTTAAGGATGTTTTACATAATGGAATAGAAGTAACCCATCTAACATCTTCCTCCATTAAAACTATAGCTAGTTTAATCACATTCCAGTAACCATCATCAGTAATAAATTCTTTCACCATGATCTTATCACCACCTTGACACGGGTAGTAATAAATTTGAAGAACCACGGCCGAGGGACCCAGGGATAGTTAAAAAATGGTGTGCTTTCTCCATTTCCAATCCGCTTTCTCAAGCCAAGCTTTAATAAATCTCTCCCCCATTATAAGCTTCTCCACACATAAGAAGCATTGGCCTTTATATTAACATCCAAAATAGATTCTTTGGGATAATATTTCCCACTAAGAACTCGGTTAGCAAGAGACATGGGATTTGTTAATAGGCGCCACACTTGTTTAGCAGTAAGAGATTGATTAAAACCTTCAAGGTTACGAAAACCCAACCCACCACAATCTTTTGCTAGACAAAGTCTATCCCATTTAGCCCAGTGGATGCGAGACTTGGTTTTGGACGAACCCCACCAAAACCGAGCAACAATCTTAGATAAATCAAAACATATTGATTTAGGGAGTCTAATAGCATATGTTGGATTAGATTGAGCTACCGCCTTAATCAACACTTCTCGACCTCCAACAAAAAAGAAGCTTCCTTTCCAACCTTCCACTTCTTGCACTTTCTCTTTCAGGTAGTAAAAATCACTCCTTTTACTTCGAGAACAATGAGAAGGAAGGCCTAGATATTTACCAAAATTCACCACCACCTTCATTTGAACTATTCTGGTAATCTCATCACAAACCAATGGATTAGAATTAGGACTGAACAACACGGCAGATTTGGAAAAATTGATGCATTGCCCAAATCCTTCTTTGAAAATACGGAAAATATCTCTAACAGTATAAGCTTCCCTTATAAAGGCATCACAAAAAAGCAAGCTATCATCTGCAAAAAATAGATGAGAAATAGGAGGGCTAGCTCTAGAACTTTGAGCATTGCTAAGCAAACTAGATAAGCTTTCAATACATATGAGGAACAAGAAAGGAGATAGAGGATCCCCTTGTCCGAGTCCCCTCCTAGGACAAATATAACCTCGAGCTTCACCATTAATCAATAAAGAGAAGGATACTGTTGTAACACAATCCATCACTAAATCCACCCATTCAGAAGCAAAGCCAAGTTTCAGTATAGCTGCTTTAAGAAAACTCCATTCAATGAGGTCGTAGGCCTTACTCATATCTAGCTTCATAGCAATCTGACCGTTCGTACCGCCTTATTACCCAAAATATGCTGGATACTCTCATACCCATTAAGGAAGTTGCTTTAGGGGATTTGGGCACATAGATTTCAAGTGGACGTGGTTTGAGCTAGTTATTAACCATTTCTTAATTTATTTTCCTCATTTTTATTTAATTTTTTCTTACTTCCTCAGTTCGTTTAATTAATGTCCTACTCATTCTTTAATTCGGTTTAATCATATTATTTATTTATAAAAGATCTTTTTTTTTCTTCTCTTTGTTTTTTTTTGTTTTTTTTTTTATTTAGATATATTTTTTATTCTTTCCTTGATTTTGTATTTTTTTTTTCTTTATTTATGAACGCATTATTTTACATGCATTTCTTTTGTATCGATTTTTTTGTGTTCTAAAATCTTTTTTATTAATTTTAAAATTACTCATAGAATTATTTTGGAGTATCTAAATATAAATGTTAAACTATATTTTCTTTTAAAAATTATATCTACAAAATACTTATAAATATTATGATTTCTCAAGCCTCTCGACCTCATTTATGATGCAGACTTTCTTTGGAAAATATGACAAGAATGCAATAGAAAATTTTTGAAATCATTATCAATGTGTTTGTATCTTGGATAAAATACTTTCCTCTTTTTCTTGACTATTGTTATACTTCTCTCATCTTTAATTAGGGAAGTCTTTTGTAATTTTCTCTCAATTTGGACATTCATTTTTTGAAAAAATTTATTACAAATTATTGTAATTTCAATCATCAATTAAATGATTTCTTATCCAAACAAAATAACATATGTTTTTTTGTTGAAATCAAATTACAAATATTTTTAAATGTTATTAAATTAGTTTTAATATTAATTATAATATTATATCGTAATTTATTCAACTTACAAAAATGGTGGTAAAAATGTTAAAATTTGTAGAAACCTTTTAGTTGCTTGATTGAAAGTTTAGTCATATATTAATATGAGTGTGAAAACGAACCCTTTGATATTTGAAAATAACATTTTAATTATATATATATATAAATGGCCCCCCAAATGTTCAAACCTGGATTCGCCCGTGGAGACAAGTATTATGGTGGGAGACTCGACTACCCTATTAGCTCTTGAGTGTCACGATCATGCTTGTCCAATACGTGTTGCACATGGTCACATGCCTGCTTCGACCCATTTTTATCATGCTTTCCTAGTATATATTTTTCTTTCATATTATTAGTGTTTCCTTGTAGTTTTGTGAGTATATATCCACTCGCCATTTTGATGCGCAAGTCTGCCACATCAGAAATGATTCAAAATGTATATGAAAGAGGTCTGGCTGGTCAGGCAACTTACCAAGTTATATGAAGGATGTAATATAGTTGATGTCAGCCTTGTTATTGCATTATATAACTCTTTCATAGACAAAGAATTTCAAAACCTTCTGTCTCCCTCTTTCGAAAACCTTATTTCTAAGACCGTGAGGGAGGTTGCTTTCAATTGTGTGAGAACCCGTAATTTCTAGCTACGATTCCTACCACATACTCACTAAAAAACCCTTATAAAACATGCAACTCAAATTTCAAATTCAAATTCAAACTATTCCTACTTCTGTATCATTTATTTCAAACAATAAGTAAAGAAGCCATTGGCCTAGGTAAGTCAAAAGAACTCGAATAGTTCAATAAATAACTAAGGCATCCATGTCCAAATGCTAAGGTAAAATAGAAATACCAACATGAGTATCTAGCATGCCAAATAATATAAAGACTATCAACTAAAGTCTAAGTGCCTAAACAGAGAAAAATTCAGCACCACCCACGATCACTTCAGCACCTCCCAACTAACCGTCCCGATATAGTCCACAATTACCTGATGGAAAACTACAATAAGGGTAAGTATAAAAGAATACTTAGTAAGAATATCCAATAGAGGTACAATGCACAAAGTTAGAATCTAGCATACTAGCACAAACAAGTTTACAACTCAACTAGTCATAGCATCAACAGGTCATGAAGTTCGTTACATAACTATCTCTTGTGAGGCCCTCAAGACACTCACTTAAGCTCAAGGTTACGACAAGTCATGAAATACGTTACATGACTCTCTAGCTCAATCAACTCATAACCAAATAGTGTACTAACGTCGCCAGTTCAGGTGAGCTATTTGCTTGCACACGATGCATGTACGCATACACTGCATGCCGCTGCAAACCAGTCGGGTGTAGGTCTACACAAGCTGACCTGGTCCAGGTCCACACACCTAACTCAACAAGGGAAGGTGTCCACTGAGTCACGGTTTTGGACGCCCTCACTGTTGGGAATATTGGGTAGGAGCATGCATTTAGCGTGGCATAAGCGAGTGAATAATAAAAATTTCACAATAATTAATCCAATCAATTATCTTTGATTAATCAAATTAATCTAAATGCAATACCCTAGGTGATTGACATATTATTGGAAAAAGAATACTTACATTGACTGTCGCCTCTGATCTAATCTAGAGGGTCTTTATGTTGAGTACGATCATCTATTCTCCATGAAAAAAACTTGAACGATCTCCTCTGCTCTTCCTGGCTATGGCTTCTTTGCTACAACTGAGTGCTTAGTGGGAAGTCTTTAGAGAAGGGAGCTTGAAACTTTGTCAGAATAGTCTGACTATGGAGGAGAAAAGAGATCGCAATTTTTAGAGAGGTTTTTCAACTTATGAGAAATTTTACTCTGAAAGTGAGTGGGATGAGAATGAAAGCCTCCAATGCTTCCTATTTATAGTGGACTAATGAAGGCTCCAACTTAGAGCTTTCCGATGTGGGACAAAACATTATGCATTTTTTCCATTTGATTTTTCCATTTAATTTTCGAAAAAACCATATTTTTATTTATTTTAATTGATATTTATCCAATAAATTTCAATTCCGTAATATATTCAATATATTATAAATAAATAAATATCTAATTAATATATCTAATTAATTCTCTACTTTAATAATTATCCAATCATTATTAACCCGATTAATATGTCCAAAATATTAATCAATATTCTCCATTTAATAATTATCCAATCATTATTAAACCAATATGTCCAACATATTAATTTACTGTGATCTCTTAATTAAATAATTATTCAATAATTATTTATAATTAATTTATC
>JBBMKA010091435.1:0-13108 GCA_037833695.1 Sechiopsis laciniata
TCATACAAAGAGTTGTTCACACATTGTACGTTAATTAAGTGAAGCATGCATAACAAGTTCGTCTTGCTAATCCCTTCGCTTAGGCAAAATCCTTACTTCCCCTCAACCTTCCGACAACATGCTTAGCTACTCATAACACCGGAATTCATATTCGCATAAAAATAAAGAATGAAGAACATGCTTAGGCGGAAATAACTCGTATAAAGTAGAGTAAGAAAACACTAAAGACCCAAAATGCTTAAATACTATATTGCGTAAAGATTTCGGCGAACATTGGGTACAAGTTTCGCTGAGCTGGAAAGAAAACGTAAACTACAACTAAGTTACTCTAGGCGAAGCTTCTCCTTCAAGTAACTTCTATCGGAAAAAAGAAAAGTGAGTCGGAAATGCTGAAACTTAGAGAAAATCTCCGAGAGACCAAAAGTTTTTTTTTCTAATGGAGGGAACTCTCTCCTTATATAGGCTTCTTGAAGAATCGCCGAAATCCTGCTGATATTCTACTGAACTTCCGCCGATAATCAGCTGCAACCCTACAGACTATCTGCTAAAAATCTACTGAAAATTCTCTCTGCGCTTTGCTGGCTTTGCTCCCTATTTTCTGGATGCTGCAGAGTTGACTCTGCTACGGCAGAGAGGAGTTTTGAGATCCCGAATCTTTGTCGCGTGTCTTTGGGTTAGGTATTATCTTGATTGGTCGTAACGAGGTTGTCGCAGCGGCGAACTTCAGTTGGTTCCTTCATGTGGTTCAGAGAGTTTGGTCTTCGCTGCGGCGAAGAGGTTGGTCTTTGCTGAGGCGAAGACGGTAATTTTCAGCTACTTTCGCTGGATTCGGAAGGTACCTGCAGCAAGACACGAGCATCAAGTTCGTTTGACAACAAGCATATTTCACTACATTTCTGCTTCAATTTTTATCTTCCAGTCTTTTGTTCACTATTTCACTTAAAATGTTAGATCCAGCCAAAGTTTATGCTTTATGATTTGACTTCAACATTTTCTTAATTAAATCTCTTAATTTAAGCTACTTAAACTCTCACTACTTGAGAGTTATCACTCCCCCAAACTTGCATTATTGCTCGTCTCGAGTAATAGCTTATTTTCCAATTAAGAAAATTCGTTTCGCTACGCTTTCTTGCTCTGGCCGCAAAGCGAATCCACAATAATTCTAAAAACTCAAGGAAAATTATAATTAAAATTCTTCCAGAACCGAACTATGCTGAGCGAATCCTTAAGGTCCGACACTCCGTTTGTCATCCACTTCGCCCTTTTGTTAACAGAAACAAAATCCCTTTTGGTTTAGGAATTCAACTTTTTTATTCTTTTGGCCTTCCCTAGTCAATTTGATTTAACTTTTCGCTTTAAGCTCTTTTTCTCCCTTTAACTTTGGTACTTCTTGTCTTTTACCGAAGTGAATACTCTTCTTTTACAGTTTGCTGGGGATTCCTCACTTAAGGTATCCTACTACCGTTCGCTCAATTTTTTTTTTTTTTTTTGTTAAAGCAACTTGCAGCAGAGAAATTGCCTCAGGACTTAGGCTACTAGCCCTTTGATTCACTTCGCTCTCGCATTTCGTCTTTGGAAAGTTTTGGATTTTTCAAAATTTTTCCCAACCCAGGGTTAGGTTTGCAAATCTCACCTTTTACTTCAGCGAAATGGCAACTAGCCAATTGATTTTCCTACACTGAATCGCTCTTGAAGCATGATTTCTTTTCTTCGCTTTTCGCGAGTAAATTTTATATTTCCCAGAATACTAGAGATCTACACCGTTTACCATACAATGCCTCAAATGGAGCCATCTGGATTATCAACTGATAGCTATTATTATAGGCAAACTCCATCAGATACAAGTACTGATCCCAACTGCCTGGAAAGTCTAAAACACAGGCTCGCAACATATCCTCAAGGATCTGGTTCACCCCCTCTTTCTGACCATCTGTCTGAGGGTGAAAAGCCGTACTGAACCTGCACTCGGTTCCCAGACCCTTCTAGAGCGCTCTTCAAAAGTGAGAAGTGAGCCGATAGTCACGATCTGAAACAATCTTCACCGGCACCCCATGGTGCAGAATAACCTGATCCAAAAAAAGTTGTGCCCACTGCTCCATGGTATAGTTAACTCTACCAGGGATAAAGTGTGCACTCTTAGTCAGCCTATCCACAACAACCTAGATCTAAGTAAACCCTCTCAGCGTCCTCCGCAACCCAGAAATAAAATCCATCAAAATCTCTTCCCACTTCCACTGGAGAACACTCAACGGTTGCAACAAACCTGCTAGTTTCTGTCTAGGAGCCTTCACTTGCTGACAAGTGAGACACCGGCTAACAAACTCTGTAATATCTCGCTTCATACCCATCCACCAGAATGCCTGCTTGAGATCCAGATACATCTTAGTGCCTCCTGGGTGCCAAGTAAACAGGGAACTATGAGCCTCAGTAAGTAACTCGGCTCACAACCTGGCGTCATCTGGAACACACAACCGACCTCTATACCTCAAACCTCCATCTGGTACTGAGGCGAAGTCAAAATCTCCGTCCTTTTGAACTCTCTCAATCATCCTACTTAACTTGGGATCACTCAAGTGGCCATCAATGATCCTCTGCTTAATCGATGGCTGAACTGTCAATTGGGCTACCCTGGCGGTAACTTCCTCCAACAACACTGCAATACCGGCCCGCTCGAACTCTTTCTGTAAATGAATCTGGGAACTCAATAAAGCTGCGAAGTGCGACGTCTTTCTACTTAGAGCATCAGCCACAACATTGGCTTTTCTCGAGTGGTATAATATCTCACAATCGTAGTCCTTAACCAACTCGAGCCACCTCATTTGTCTCATGTTTAACTCCTTCTGAGTGAACAAGTACTTAAGGCTCTGGTGATCTGTAAACATCTAAATTTTCTCACCATACAAGTAGTGCCTCCAAACCTTTAAAGCAAAAACTATAGCTGCCAACTCCATGTCATGAGTCTGGTAGTTTTTCTCGTAAAGCTTTAACTGTCGGGAAGCATAGGCAATCACCTTCCCATGTTGCATCAGAACACAGCCCAAACCAAACTTGGAAGCATCACTATACACTACGAAGCTACCTATTCCCTCAGGAACTGACAACACTGGGCGGACGTCAAACTGTGCTTCAAACAAGCAAAACTCTCTTCGGAACTGGCATCCCAAACAAAGTCAACCCCCTTCCTGGTCAGTCTGGTAACTGCCTTAGCAGAAAAGTCCTTGACAAATCTCCGATAATAACCTGCCAGACCCAGAAAGCTGCAAATCTCTGCGACCGTAGTCAGTATGGTCCACGAACTTACTACCTCAATCTTGGCGGGGTCCACTGCAATGCTATCTTAGAAACAACATGTCCAAGGAAAGCCACTTCCTCTAACTGGAAATCAGACTTTGAGAACTTAGCATACAACTGGTTTTCTCTCAGAGCTGTCAAAACTTATCTTAGGTGCGAAGCATGGTCCTCTCTCGTCTTTGAGTAAATCAAAGTGTCGTCTATGAACACAATGACAAAGTTATCCAAGAATGCCTTGAACACCCTGTCCATCATGTCCATAAACGCTACTGGGGCATTGGTCAGCTCGAAAGACATGACCACAAACTCAAAATGACCATACCTTGATCTGAACGCTGTCTTCGGGATATCAGCATCCCAGATCCTCAACTGATGGTACCCAGACCTCAAGTCAATCTTGGAAACATTGAAGCTCCCTGAAGCTGATCAAACAGGTCATCTATGGGTGATAGAGGATACTTGTTCTTTACTGTGACCTTATTCAACTCTCGGTAATCTATACATAGACGCATCTATCTGTCTTTTTTCTTTACAAACAAAACAGGTGCTCCTTACTAGGACACACTCGGGCGAATGAATCCTAGGTCAAACATCTCTTGCAACTGTACATTTAGTTCTCGCAACTCAGTTGTCGCCATCCGATACGGAGCTTTGGAGATAGGGAGAGTCCCCACCTCTGTCTATGAGGGTAAACTGGGTAACTCCTCAGGGAAGACATTGTGAACTCCTGCCCTACTGGTACCTGGGTACTACTTTCACTTGATAACCTTGCTAAATAGCCCCAATCTCCTCAAGCTAACAAACGACTGGCTTTCAATGCTGAAATCATCGGCGAACACCGCAAAACTTGAAGCTCTATTTTTTGGGCAGTCTAAACACGACTTCCTTCTGGCGACAATCTATCATTGCATGGTTCTCAGCTAACCAATCCATACCAAGGATAACGTCAAAATCACTTATAGGCAGGACTATGAGGATAGCTACTAAAAGTACTTCGGATATCTATATCCGATCACTCTTCACTTTTCTCACTGGCTAACATACTTACACTCGAAGGAGTTATAACACACAACTCAAACCCTAAAGATTCGAGTTCCAAACAAACTTGTCTAGCAAATGAATCAGATACAAATGAGTGGGTCGAGTCTAAATCAAACAACACAAAAACATAGTGGTCTAAGACAAACAGCGTACCTGCAACTGCGCCATCAATTCGCTCTGCCTCCTAACGAGTCGTAGCAAAAACTAGGCCCTGCTGCTGGGCTGGCCTGGCAACTGCTCTGACTTGGGGGCAAAATCTGGCCAAGTGCCCTTCCTTGCCACACCTGTAGCAAGCTAGGGGCGAAGCTCCACAAAATCCAAAGTGTGGTTTGCCACATCTGTTACACTGAGGCGGCTGCCTGACTGCGCCCTGCTGGCGGTCCTGCTGTTGGTGCTAGGGTCGTCGCTGATCACGACCTCGAGATTGGCCCTAACGGCGATTCTACTGTCCATCTAAACGGAAACCACTAAAAGACTCAAACTTCCTCTTTTGACCAGAGTATTGCTGAAGAGACTGAGCTGGTGTGTCTAGGGCTTGCACCGGCGGGTACTTAGAATTATAAATGGTGGCCAATGCCATAGCTCTAGCATACGTCTCAGGAGCAAGTGCTTGCACATCTTGAGCAACCTCCTTCCTCAACCCACCAACAAAATTTTTAATCTTGATCTTCTCTGTGGCTATGAGCTCTTGAGCGAAATAGCTGTACTTTGAGAATTTCTTTTCATATCTGAATATGCTATCTGTTCCCTGTTTCAGATTTGAGAAGGCCTCTGCCATATCCTGCTGAGCCTCTTCACTGATGTACTTGGGTCTAAACTCTGTTCTAAAGAACTCCCAGGTGGCTGGTGGCGATCCTACTGGTCTGCCCCTATCAGTGGACTCCTACCACTAAACTACTGTGTCTGTCAACACATGGGCTGCACATCTTGGCCTTTGCACGTCGGGACATCCCATCACTCGAAAGATGTACTCTATCCAGGCTAACCACTTTACCGCTATTAACAGGTTCTCATAAGCGCTAAACTCGGTAGGCTTCCACTTGGTAAAGTCTTTGAGCCACTTGCCGAACTAGGCAGCTCCATCAGTGCCATCTGTCTAATCTGTCTCATCAACCAGATCCTGCTGAACCTGCCCTCCAGGAGGGATCACTAGGGCTGCTGGGGGTGCCTGCTGAATCAGCTGAGTCAGCTAGGCTATCTGTGCCTTAGACTTCTCTCTCTGCGCTGCAAGCTGCGCCTAGGTCTCAGCTCTCTGTTGAGCCAATAGTTCGACCATCATCTCTCACATGGTTGAAGTAAACTCTACTCTTGGAGTCTCACTCTGAGGCATAGTAGCCTCTACCCCCTCTCTGGGAAAGTTAACAACTAGGGCCAAAGGTGGCCTACGGGTCGGATCAACCCTAGACGTCGTCTCATCAATCTCTCTGTTAGTAGTACTTGACGTCCCTGCTCCATTGCATGTAACCGGCATACTGGCGATCTACATGGAAACCACAAAGGGTTAATCCACTCTCGGACTCTCACTGCCAACACGGGTAACACATGTATACTAGATGCAATACTGTAAAAAAACCTTGAACAAAGAACTTAGACAAACCTGACGGCCGTTGGAGTACTGATGATCATGGGGACAAACAACCTACAAAGTAGGTTAGTCTATAGAATTTATGACTCTGCACTCTGATACCAACTGTAAGGACCCGACCTAAAAATGGTCCTAAACCCAGTCCTCACTCAGCATGCATGCATATAAAACATTTAAGATAAGGTAAGCAAATGAAAATTCCTTAAAATTAAAACATTCCAAACATAACCTTGTTGAAACAAAAAAACAAGTTCATGGCTAGTGTTTATTCAAACAACCATAAACAGTTTAAAACACAATATGCATAAATCTTCCTATGGACTCTGTGTCCAACTACATGCTGAATAAAAACAAAAGACATAACATAGACAGAGTGACTCCGGCAACTCCCATGATCAACAGCTCCTCCACTAGTCGCCTGATGCTGTCCCAAGTTATCAGTGGAAAAACCACAGAAAAAAATGGTAAGTACAAAGGCACTTAGTAAGAATCCCAAACCGGGGTACAGTACGAAACAATGCATCAAATAGCATCCCAGTATACAAGCAAACCGTTACCAACATAGAACCCTGGAACGAGATGTCCATAAATCTCCTTGGTCAACAGAAGTCTCTAACTCCCAGCCTAGTGATCAGCTCAATAACTGATCCTGAACAGATATCCTCAAGGGTCTCCTACCCTCGGCCAAATGACCAACTCAAAAGTTGATCCCAAAATAAATATCCTCGAAGGTCTCTTACCTTTGGCCTAAGTGACCGCTCAACAGCTGATCCTGACCATCTTTTCAAACTGGTCCTGGGACATCCGAGAGAGTACCCGATGTCTGGCTCTAGACTGAAAAAAGGAAGTGGTGTACTCACGAACATTAGCCCGAGGGAGCTCTCCGCCTGGTGCCTAACGCGTGTGAGCACACACCGCATGCTGCTACAAACTACGTAAATGTGGGGGCCTAGGGACAAACTACGCCAGTCCAGGTACGCATGCCTAAAGACTCAGAAGCGGTGTCACTGATCTACAGTAGTGCGAGACCCTCGGCACTCGACTGTAGCAGCCTGAATACCACTGATGCCTGAAGCTAAGAACCGGCCAAGGCAGGCTTACACTGTTGGCAGTGTTCTGCTCTAGTAGGCTACAGACTAGGCTTATGTCGGTGTGATAGTTACTCCACACCCGACTGCCAGGGGTAAGGAATCTGTCCTCACAGCCAGACCGGTGGAGACACGTACGTTGGTCCACTCTCAGCCTCTGGATGATGACAACCTAATAAGTTCTATCTAAGATTCACAACCCTGTTTCTTAACAATCAACGTGCTCAACAACATATAAACCCTAGCATGGTACTACGAGCTTAAAAATAGGAAATTAAGCATGCTGGAAGAACAAACCTAGCATGGCACTAACATGTGAAAGCAGAAGTAAACATGCTAGCAGAAACAAATCAGCACAAAAATCCCTATCCACTAAACATGCTCGTAACAGAAAAACTAGTAAATAAGAATGCAATCAAAGAAGTCTCATAGGGTCCACACAACCTCGACAAGAAATCCTTACTGGAAACAAGCAGAAATACAACAATAGATAAAACGCTCCTTGAGCTGCATATCCAACAAACCTAACAAATAATAAGTACAAACATGAATTAAATAACACTCGAATAGCTGTCAACTAAAACCAATAAATGCTCGAGAAGAAATTACCCTAAGCCGAGAAGGGAAGTCTCGACAGTAAAGCTTTTGGCAAGGGCAACAACAGGCGAGCGGAGCTACTGCACGGCGTGGGTGAGTGCGGCTGGTGCAAAGCTCGGCGAAGGTGAGGCGATCCAATGTGTGGGTTAGATTGGCTGTGCGAGGGTAAAATTGAGGTTGAGCTGTCGCTGGGTAGCGTGCGGGCGGAACAACTCGGTGAAGCTTGCGTTGGCACGCGACAGCGATTGGTTAGCGCGAGCGAAGGTGGCGAGGGCGAAGGTGGCTGAGCGGCTGCGTAGGGAGAGATCGCTTAGGGTTTGCGATCTCAGGGCTGTCGACAGTGATGAAGCTCGAAGATCAACAAGGAGATTGGCTAGGGCCTGAGGTTTCTGAGCTTGGCTTTGGCGTGAGCTGATCGGCGATGGAATTCTCGGCAATGGGAGAAGAATAGGAGGGTTCGAAAATTTGGGAGAAGAAAAGAAGAAGAAAAAATACATTTTGGGAGAACATGAGAAGTGCGGCTATACAAGTAGGTCTTGGCCAAAAAAGGGATTCGATAGGATTGCGACACATGTCTAGAAGGAGTTCCAGCTTCGAATCCTAGCGAAGACACCTTTTAACAATAATTCTTTCTTTTTTTCTCTTTAGTCAAACAAAGACTCCAAACTTCCCAAAAGTAGCCTCTAACCTTGGAAACCTGAAACCAAAAAATAACCAAACTCAGCAAATAACATAATAGCCATGAAACCCTAGTTAATTACGAGACTACCCCTGAAGGAAAAATAACTAAAATGCCCTTAAAGGGTCAGACTACCTTAATGGCCCAATCGAACAAAAAAAAACAACAGAACATACCTGGAGAACCAAAATGGAAAACTGGGTCGTTACATTGATTCCTTGAGTAGACAGACGTCGCATTCTGCAGCTTTGTTGAGTTCCTAGCTTCCATTGAGGAAAGAGTTTGAGCGAGCCGGTATAGCAGTGTTATTGGGAGAGGTTATCGCTAGGGTAGCCCAGTTGACTGTTCAACCTTTGATCAGGCAGACGATTATTGATGGCCAGCTGAGTGATCCCGAGTTGAGCAGGTTGATTGCTAGGGTTCAGGCAGATGGAGATTTTGATTTTGTTATAGCACCAGATGGAGGTTTGAGATTTAGAGGTTGCCTTTGTGTGCCAGCCGATGCTGGACTGCGAGCTGAGTTGCTTACCGAGGCTCATAGTTCCCCATTTACTTAGCACTCAAGAGGTACCAAGATGTCTCAGGATCTTAAACAAACATTTTGGTAGAGCAACATGAAGAGAGAGATTACAAAGTTTGTTAGCCAGTATCTCACTTGCCAACAAGTGAAGGCTCCCAGACAGAAACCAGCAGGTTTGTTGCAGCCACTGAGTGTGCCTCAGTAAAAGTGGGAGGAGATCTCCATGGATTACATATCTGGGTTACCGAGGACATTGAGAGGGTTTACTCAAATCTGGGTGATTATTGACCGTTTGACCAAGAGTGCGTACTTCATTCCCGATAGGAGCACCTATACCATAGAGTAGTGGGCACAATTATTTTTGGAGCAGATCGTTTGGTACCATGGGGTGCCAGTGAAGATTGTGTCTGATTAGGATTTCTGTTTTACTTCTCAGTTCTTAAGGGTACTCTAGAAAGGTTTGGGCACCGAGTGCAGCTTCAGTACCGCATTTCATCCTCAGACAGATGGTCAGACAGAGAGGGTGAACCAGATTTTGGGGAATATGTTGCGAGCCTATGTGTTGGATTTTCCGAGTAGTTGGCATCAGTACTTGTATTTAATGGTGTTTGCTTACAACAACAATTACCAGTCAACTATTCAAATGGCTTCGTTTGAGGTTTTGTACAAAAAGCATTGTAGGTCTCCAGTGTTTGGGAAGAGGTTGGTGACAGACAGGTTATGGGTCCTGAGTTGTTACAGATGACTAATGACACAGTTCAGAATATCAAGTTTCGTATGTTGACAGCATAGAGTAGACAAAAAAGCTATGCCGATGTTCGGTATAGAGACTTAGAGTTTGAGGTTGGCCAACAAGTGTTTCTAAAAGTTGCATCGATGCATGGTGTTCTGAGGTTTGGTAAGCGTGGGAAGTTGAGTCCCAGGTCTGTTGACCCCTTCGGGATCCTTGATTGGATCAGTTCAGTTGCTTACCACTTAGCTTTGCCCTCGTCTTTGTCAGTAGTGCACAGTGTTTTCATGTGTCGATGTTGCATTAGTATGTGGCAGACCCTTCTCACATTGTGGATTTCGAGCCGTAGGAACTGAACAAGGACTTAAGCTTCTAGGAGAAGCCTGTGTGGATTGTAGGCCAAAAGTGCAAGACTTTACGTAACCGAGAGATCAACTTAGTGAAAGTTTAGTGGAGGTGCCAGGAAGTTGAGGAAGCAACTTGGGAGTTAGAGATGAGATGAGGACTCATTACCTAGAGTTGTTAAAGTCTTAGGGACTTTCGGGGACGAAAGTCATAAAAGGAGGGAGTATTATAACGGCCTGAGTTTTTGTCACGGTTCTCCAGGTATGTTTTTTAGTTAATTCTGTTATTTTGTTGGGCCGTTGGGGCCGTTTTAGCCTTGAGGGGCATTTTGGCAATCTTAGACCTAGGGTCGGTTTGGTAATTTATTGAGCTTCAAGGTCGTTCTTGCATTTTCTGAGATCACGACTGTTTTTGTGATTTGCAGGCCATCAGGGCTAGTTTTGCAATTTTAGGAAGGAAAGGCTTGTTTTGTTAAAAGGAAGGGATTTATATAAAAATAAAAGAAAAGAGAAACGAAGAAACCCTGGGTTGATCATTCGTTCCAAAAAAGTTAAAAGGCAAGAGCCAAATCCCTCTCCCTCTCAATCACCTTCTTTCTCTTCCCTTCTTCTCCTTACCGCCGATCACCTCACCGAGTCGCTGATCATAGCCCTGAGCCATCACCTTGCATCGCTGATCAAAGCCCTTCCACCTAGCCGAACCACCTCAAGAGCAGCCCCAGTCGCTCGCACGCACCAGTCGCAGCCCTTCGCGATCGTAGCATCGCCCAGCAGCTCGCTCACGCCCACGATCTCTTCGCATCACTGATCACAGCTAGCCTTGTAACGGCCCAATTTTCCATTCCTGTTCCCTAGGTATGTTCGGTTGTTTATTCGGTTGTTCGATTGGGCCGTTAGGGCAGTTCTAGCCTTAAAGGGTATTTTGGTCATTTTACTCTCAAGGTTAGTTTGGTAATCTTATCGGCTTTCAGGGTTGTTCTTACTTTAATTGATACCAGGGCTGTTTTGTGTTTACAGGACTTCTGGGTTAGTTGCCTCTGAAAAGCTTGGAGGTTGTTTCAGTTAAAAGAGAAAAAGGAGAAAATGTTTATTTAAGTTTTCCCTCGCCAGGTCCCAAAAGAGACCTTATGATTCATAGCACGTGCCCAAGATAAATGTGGCTTGGGTACGGGTATTGGATAGAGGTGCTGATTAGGTTGCCATGCGAGGGGCAATATCCTACCGTAGTTAGTGATAGAGAATGGATAGACGACTAGAGTACTTTACCTACTAGTGTTTTTGTGACAGTATTCTAGGCGCCTAACCGGTTAAATTAGACCCATGTAAGAATTAACTCACATTCGTGTAAGTATATATGCAGTCTACAATAAATAATAAGTAAATTATCGATCTCCATAGGGACTGTGATTCACTAAAAGCTGAAATTTAGAATTGAACGGAACAATAAAGGGTTTTTAGTTGTTTTTATCTTGTACTTAAACAAAAGGAATTTAAAACATGCTAAGTAAATTGAGAAGAAATGCACAACTAAGGTACTCATGGAATGCGTTCATAGTGCTATGAAGAAATAATGCAGTGAAGATTAACTATCATACTTCGTCTAAGAAACGTCGAATTCTGCCTTTGCTCACACTGAGTCTAACTTCCGCTGCAACTCCATGTAATGTACTATGACGTAGCGTATGCAGTAGTTAAGGGTTTCTTTCTAAACTCTGGTTCAAAGGATAAAAGACTTCATACTACCTTACTGAACATGCAACTTAGCCATAGATAATTTCATCTTTCGAATTACAACCTACTAGTTTGTGTGGATGGCCGGTCGACACTTACTATTAGAATTAGCTCCTAAATGAACATGCTCTGGTTAATTCCCCCCTAGATCTTCTTAACATATGTGTAAGCTAATCCATTTTTCCGTAGCGTTTCCTTAACGAAATTAGTTCATAATGCAAATGGAAAACACAAACAACGACATGAAAATCTTCAGGCTGAAATCTTATTAAACACTTGCAAAAATGAGTCTTAACAAAATAAGAAAGAGAAAACAAATAAATTGTCTAAATATGAGGGTGAACTCTATGCAGGTCCACCCCCCTATATGGTTATCTTAATCTACTTTTATAGGCTCTTTGAGATTCTATCGAAACTTTCTATGTTGAACGGCTGCTGAGTTATCACGATCGATTTTCTCTGATTGATTTCGTCAATCACGTATTTGCTGATTAAGGTATGAATCCCATAATTGCTCATGTTTATCTCACTAGCGGTCTAACAGTTAACATTCACTCTGCATTTGATTCTTTCCTAATTAATTTAGGTGAGGCTTTGGTATCTAATCAGATCTGCTGCTCCCACATCAATGCTTCCATATCCATTTTGCATTTTCCAGTTCCGTACTACTTCACTTCAGTTTCTGCTTCGCATCGCATTTCTCTAGTTTCCTCTTCGCATCAATCTTCCTAATTGTTTATTAGTGCACAACTATTCTTTATTACACATTCAACTTAAGCATTTTCCACATTTTAATTCATATTTCTTCAGATATCCCCCTAATGTGTAAGCATAAGTCTTTTTCACCTTTTATTCATTGTATTCACCTTTTCGCATTATATTTCTGCAATAAAGTACAACAATGATTCTAAAGTGTCCTAAATATTGACTCTATTTGAGAGTCATCAACGCCTTATCATGGTTTTGGAAGTGCGTGGGCGATATCCCACCGTAAGCAGTGTTGTACAACCAATTCACAGTGAGAATGTGAGTCTTAAGGGCAACTAGATTCCTCTACTCGCCTAGGAAATTCTCCCTAATATAGGTAGATAGATGCCCAAGAGAATCATAAGACTCTAGACGGTATTTTGATATTTGGCATAGGCCATGAGATAGCTCATAGGAGCATGGGTCTGAGTACTCTTTGATGATAATGTTGTGGTTCATATTGTATTACTTTATATGCTCTAGTGATTGTATACATGTTGTACTCTGAGTAGGAGATCCTTACTGAGTTTTATAGCTCACTCATTTCCATGTCAATTTTCCCCTCAAGTACTTAAACCGAGATGCTAACCAGGACTGCTGATATTGACTATGGGAACTACTACTTAGTGACGAAAAAAAAAATTTCTAGCATAACTATTTTAATTCTTGTTGTTATACGGTATTTTATGTTTGGAGGTTTTTGGGATCCCTTTTAAATACTCATTAAATGAAATGTTACAAAGAAATTTACTTGC
>JBBMKA010091457.1:0-10097 GCA_037833695.1 Sechiopsis laciniata
TTTGAAGAAACTTAAGTTTATGAGAAATGAAACTCACTTCTCATAAACAATGAAACTCACAATCTCATAAACAACATCTCAATAACATATCAATGAAAAACATATTTTCTTAATGGACCATCTTAATGGAGAAACGAAGGTTTCATTTTTTAATTGATAATGAAACCACTTTTTAGGTTTTTGTTTTTCTAACATATTTAACTTTTATTCATTTGAAAAAAAATCCATGGATCTGAATTTAAAATAATAATATTGAATAAACAAAAAAAAAATTCTATGAATAATAATTTTTTAGAATAGTTTAAAAAAAAAACAGTTTTTTTAGAAGAAATTTGGCACAAAATTGAAGTGTGCTTAGTACAAAGACAAAAAAAAGTTTGGTAACTAATGACTTCAATCAAGATAATTCGAAAAGTTAGTGACCTAGTCATTTCATTGTTTGGTTGTAAATCAGCTCAACACCACGGTCATATGTTTGTACCTGAGAATTGAACATGTGACGTTAGTGTTGACCTAATTTACAACCAAACAATGAAACCATTGCGTCACTGACTCATTCGATATATATCGCTGAGTTATATTAAACATGTGACTATTTTATTGAGAATATATATTATTATTGTTGAGCTACGTTCAAATTGAAGCAATTTTTAATTTAGTAAATTCTATAATTTATATTTAAAAAAAAAAAAACTACTATCTTTGTAAGAAGAGGGCTATGAACGTGGAAACAAAATATTTTTCGTTTCTTTTATTGCATATTTTAAATAATTAAGAAAATGCATTTATTTATTTAACGTGAGAGTAAATCTTCAACTTTGTCAACCTAGGCTTAAATTAACTGTGATAATGAAATTAACTTTGTCAACATATGCAGTTATTGCATATTTTATAAAATATGTATTATTTCGAATCCCTACCTTTGTATATTTGCCATTTTCAAATTAAAAAAAATAATAAAAAATTCCAATTATGTAAAGAAACATAATAATGGATGTTGGTCCAAAATTAGACATTTTAGAATTCCAATAATCTTACCTAAAAAATCAAGAATCTTCTTCTTATATAAACAATTGAAGATGGCCAATTTTAGCACAGCTCAATTATTAAAGCATCAATATTGATTTTTCCTAACAAATCTCCTCTCGATCTAACGTTGAATACTTTATAACTTTTACAAAATAGAGTAGAAACTTCTGAAATTAAAAGGCTAATATTTGTATCTTAAAAATCGTTGAAGTTTAAGAAAAGTTCTTTTTTTATTTTTTGGTCAAATAAATTATAACCATCACGGAGTGACTTAGTAGTTAAAGAGAGTTTTGGTGTGTTAAAGGCGATAGATTCAATTTATGATGAATTACCTAAGAATTGATTACTTGCGAGTTTTCTTGACATCCAAATGTTATAAGGTCAGGCGGGCTGTCATGCATATTAAAAAAAAAAAGTCAAATAATTTATAAACATAAAAAGGTTAAATAGATTTTTAAATTAGAACTATAAAAAATTGTATCAAAATTTGGGGGCTTCCAATACATAAATTTAAGTGAAAAATATCTTTGTAAATCCTAGATTTGAAGTGTAATGGTAATTTGGTTCCTATGTTTCAAAATCAAACATTTTTATCTTAACATTCAATAATGTTCAATTTTATTTTTTATGTGTTTTCTGAGTTTATGTTTACATTTATTTTCTTTTAAAATTTATTTACGTTAATATAAAAATTATCACTTCATTAAAATACTCAAATTTAACATAAATCTAGTTATTATCATAGTTAATATTATGTCATGTAACTTTTTGTTTTTTTGTTTGAAAAACTAAATTGAAATATTATTAAAATGTTATGAACTAAAATTGAACATTTTCAAATGTCAGATATATGTTTGATTTTGAAACAAAAAGATCGAATTAGAGAGTACACCTCAAACCTAGAGATTAAAAATGTATTTTTTTTCCTAAAACTAAAATTTAAGTACTTTTTTTAGGGTAAAATTTAAGTAATTATTAAATTATTTTTAAAATTTAAAGACTTATTAGATACATAATTAATTCTTTCTATTACTAAACCTTTTTAAAAAAATAATAAAATTAGAAGATCCTTACCCTTTCTTCAAACCATGCTATCAATTTGATAAACATTGGATGTTCATTAACATCATTATAGCATTCTATTCTATGATTCATAGTTTCTTTTCCTTTCCTCTTAAATTATTAATTAAAAGTTCCAATGGGTCCAATTTTGAAAGAGTTATTCACAACCCAAAATTATGATCTTCTCCTCAATATACACTTTTTCATCATTGTTTTAACATATCCCAATGGTTTCTTGAACAAGAAGATTAATACATGGGGTTTCTTTTTACACAAAAAGCAAATTCCACAATAGCCTGAAACAACAAAAGCTTGACTTTATATATTTTGTAATAATGAAGTGGGGAGAGGAGAAAGAAAAATACCAAAAGAAAACCAATATAATTTCTATCCTTTTTTTTTCAAAAATGGCATGGCAAAGCCAAGACCATGCGCACAGTACCATGCCAAAACTAAAAGAGTTCGAACTCTACCAACCAAATCTACCAACTTCGTGCTTAAACGCGACAACGGTAGGAATCTTCGGAGGTATTTGGATGAGATTTCGGATGAAGAATTAGTTTGAAAAATTATTTTGAGTTGTTAGAAATTGAGAATTGCAGTAAAAAACTCGTTTGGATGTGATTTTTTGGTAGAAAAGTTGGAGACAATAACTTGTTTGGATGTGGATTTAAAATGAATAATTATTTTGAGTAGTTAAAAAACGATTAGAAATGAATGGTTAAAAATGAGTTATTTTGAAGAGTTAGAAATGAAGGATTAAAAATGAGGAGTTATTTTGCGTTGTTATAAATAAATAATTAGAAATGAGAAGTTATTTTTAGTAATAAAATGAAGAGTTATTCTGAATAGTTACAAAAACTTGTTTAGATGTAATTTTTTTTAAGAATAGTTAATAAATACTCATTTTAAATCTTCCATAAATTCGACAAACAACACCACTTGTTTAAGTCTAATGATCTATGCACATTATCTCAATATCTCTCTTTACAATAAAACGGTTATTCCCTCTACGAGAGTTGACATAGCTAACATATTGCGAGTGAACTCCGTAAATCATTGAGTTTGTTTTTCTCATTCTTTCTATTGTTTGTTTGTCGATATTTGTCTCTATCATAACACTTCAATATACAATTTGACGCCTCACTAAGTGATATAGGCTATATTTGTTTTTTGAACATGAGGAGTGGTTAATAACTACTCCTCAACAACCCTTCGTTTTTTTTTGTAGTAAACAACCACTCTTAACCCATTTTCAACCACTCTTTAACTACTCTTCAAACCCTCTATCAAATCTCTATTTTTTTTATAAATAATAAAAAAAAAACTTTTTTTTTTTATCAAATTTCACATTAAATCTCATCAAATATAACTTTTTAATACTAACATCAATATTCAAATGTCTTTTCAAAAGTAATTTTAACTCTATCGAAAAAATCAATAGTGTGTTGGCTTGGTTCATTAGTTGTATTCCAATTTAATTCTACTTTCGAGGATTCGATCTTGAAAGAAATTATTTAATAAAAATTTATTAATTAATTATAATTTTAATTCATAGAAAACCTCATTTTTGTAATAAAAAGTTTCAGGTAAACATATTTCTTAAACTATAAAAAATTAATAAGAACAAATTTGTAAATAAAATATAGTAATAAATTAACAATAAATATTAAATTTTAGTTTTCTTATCGTTATAAATATTAAAATTTGACATTTAAAAGTAAAATAATCAAAATAAAACAAAATTGAAAGTAAATAGACTAAAATGACATTTTAGTTGTTTTTTTTCCTAAGTAGTTAATATTTCTTTTTTTATTTTTGTGTTAGGAAACAAATATTTTAACTACTATATAATATATTTTGTTTGCTTAATAAGGCTATTATATCCTACTATTTTCAATTTCTTTATTTTCTAGAATAATATATTTTTACAAGTTTCACGTAAATATATTTTCTACTGCTCTCAACGATCTATTCAATGGTAAATTTAATTCAAATTTTTAAAATTCACTATTGTTACTTGATTCATGTTACTATATGTTTAGTAACAAAATGTAAAACTAAAATTTGATTGATAATTTAATATGATAGTTTTTTATTATCTTATAGGTGTATATGTGAATCAATAAACTAAAATGTCATGAATTTGAATTCTTCAATTTCAATTATTATTCAACTAAAAAACATAAAAATGCTTTTTAAGATTTGTTAACAATAATTGAGGTGAATAATTAAAATTCATAAATTTTTAATTATAGACTACTCCAACCACATTTTCAAAAAAAAAAAAAAAAAAAATGTATCAACCACTATTAACTCCAATCCCAAAACAAGTATTGATTTTTCTACTACTTTTAACCTCAATCCCCAAACGAGTAGATAATCACTTCTAATTACTATTAACTCCTTCTTTTCCCTCCACTCCACTCCACTCCACTCTTTTTTACCAAAAACAAACACACCCATAGTATATGCTTGAGGAATTTCCAGTGCTATATAAAATTATAAATACACATTTTCATTGATGTGCAGATCACCAACATCAAAGTACTTATAAATGAAAAATTATAGTGTCAACAAAGTAAGAATATTTTCATGGTATGATAGTATTATAAATATTTGGTACAATCAATGGAGCAACATTCAGCACAAAATCATCATTTGCTCACAGTATAAGAGAGAAAATACCAATTGCCTGAAATAAACACCTGATATCAATGGTCTTCAATGTCCAATAAAAGCTTTGACAACAATTCCCTGGGAACCATTTACTAATTACAAAGATATACAAGGTTAAAAAGGGAAATGAAACAGAGTTGAGAGAAATGATTTCACTTCAGAGCAACTACTTCAAAAGGAGTAAAATTTAATAAGCAAATAAGAAAAAGAAATGAGAAAACCAAGTTTTCTGTCTCATTAAAAAATGGGGTCCATAATTCTTATATATATATAAAAAGTTCCAGTTTTGGTTTTGATATATTAATCAAAACACCATCTTGAGCAAACTGTCGGTCGCTGAAATAAATAATAGTGAAAGAGATTGAAAGAAAATTTGGGGTCCATAATTTTTCTTTCTTTTTCTCTTCCTAATGCTAGGAGTTGAAAAGACAGACATAATAGGGCAATTTCAAAACCTACAGAGTGAACAAGAATGCTTATAGGAGAATGAGAATATTCAAAAAAATGATTAGATTTAAGGTAAAGAGAATGATTATGGAGAGAACCGTTATCTGTATTTAAAATATAGAGTGCAGAAAATGATTATGGTAGAATAAAATAGTGAGTATGGAGAGAATGAAAAATGATTATGGGAGGAACGAACAGTGACTATGGAGTGAGGGAAATAATTGTTGATAACCTAAACGTAGATAAAGAATTATTCCCCATAATAATTCTCGTTCTCGAGACTCCAAACACCCTTTAAAATTCGTACGAAAAAAGAAAGAAAGAAGGCCTTGAAATTCAAGCAAGGGATTTAGTTTCACACCTGAAATATTTTGTTTCACTTGCAAAAGCTTGGGATCTGAATGAATATATTTTGTTTGAAGGTTGGCCATTATAAAAGAAAGGGTGGAGTGGACACCACAATGCCTTGCCTAAGGCAGGCAAAGTATCCCACTAAGATTTTCCACCCTTTACTGAACAAACTTTGTCTTCTCATTTTCCTTCAATTCCCTTGCTTCTCTCTTCTCCATTCCCATCTTTACATACAAAATATAAAAATAAAAAGCTGCTCCTTTTTCTCACTCTATGACAAGTGGAAATAACTTTCCCTGCACACAAACAAACAATCACTATTAGCAAAATGATATTAACCCCCATAATGATAGGACTAAATATATTGCAAGTTAGACATATATTTAAATGTCAGAAATACATATATTTTAACCCCCATGTTGCACAAAAAGAAAAGTTTAGACTTATATTTTACTTAAATGTCAGAGATTCGAATCTCCAAAAAGGAAAAGCATCCATTGTCATATTCTTTCCACAAGTATAGAAGTGTTAAATCATCAATCAACCCGAAAACTTAAGTTGATAGATTATAGTAAATTTTATTCTATCAATCAACTCTCTCTTAGTCGTAGGCTTGGAAATTTTGAGAATGCCCATCATCATAAAAAATCAATAATAATTGGAAGTGAAACGACTCGTAGAAATTTAAACACATGACCTACGACTCTAATATCAAGGAAATAACATGCTATTGAGGGGTAATTAACAAATAGCATGAAATAAAAAATGTAAATCCAATGAAAGTAAGAAAAAAAATTTTAAAAAAAGGCTTCTAAAAAGAGAAGCTAGCAAGAGAGAAGTGAGTGGGTAGGCGTGGTAAAATGGGCAACAATTGCCAGGCATTTACTTCTACCCAAGACCTGACCAAAATTGGTAGCTTGGCTTAGTTATTGCTTTTGAAAATGTTCCTTTGGAGGGTTTTCCTTCAGACTCCCTTCCCCTGCTTTACTGCTTTACTGTCTGTTAAAAAAGTTGAATTGAGTATTCTACCAAGAGTAAAACTTGCCTACTCATGCATGAATAGGTAGTCTAAGCTTAAGATGTATGTGGCATGATTTGAACCACATAATTTTTAACAAAAAATTATTTTGTTTACAAAAAGTAAAATTGTGTGGCCCACATCATGCCACATAATCTTTTAAGCATGGACTACCAATTCATTCATGAGTACCCAAGTTTTTCGTTCCTTTATTTGCAGGTCTTTATTTTTTTTACCACAAAACAATTGCTTGGACTCAACATAACTTTTTACTTTGACTCTTCCCAACTCTAGAACTCCCTCCCCTTGCTTTAAGCCAACTTTTTTCCTTTTTTGCTTTTAGCTAACATTGTTAAAGAACAATAAGATTTTTCAGGTAGGGTTTTAACCAAATCACAAGGACTTAGTTGGAACTTTTGAAATCAATAGGGACTAAATTGAAAACAAGAACAAACTTAGGGGCTAAAAATGCAGCTTTTGTCAGAAATATGGATTTCCCACAATCGAGACAGTAGTTAAAATGAGTAAACCTTATTCCCACAAGTCAAACCTAGTAAAGCGGCGCCAAAGTGATCCTAGTTCAATGGACAATGGTCATCATTGACATGCACTCTCGTCCAAGAGATTACAGAATAAAATCCCCCATTCCGAAATATTTTGTTGAACTAAAAACAAACCTATTTTTAGTTCAACGACAATTAGGATGGAGATTCAAACCCATGAATTTTTGCTATAGACACACACTTATGTCGGTTGAACTTTTTTTTGTGATAGGAAACGATACTTTAATTGATAAAGTGAAAAGAAGGGGGATCCAATCGATACACAGGAAGGAATTGATTCATTTCCAGCAGTTGCAGAAAGACAGTTTTGCCTATTCAATGTGGAAGACATTGACCAAAATATCCTTGATTCCTCTAGCTTTACAAAGTGTCGGTGGCCTAACAATATTTGAGACTATAAATCAGTTAACCTCCCCTATGTCACCTATTTTCTAATCGTTAACCCAAACAAGTAAGCTTCATTCATGAGCTTTTTGACCCTTTTTATGAACAAGGACAAGCATTAGGAGACCCCACACAAAGGCACAAGTTGACAATTCTTATATATATCATGCTTGTGACTTAACTTGCCTCTATAATTCATTGTACACTATTCTTTGATATACAAGAACAAATAAAAACGAAATTTGTCATACACTCAAAATCCGTAGTCCCCTTTAAAAATAAAATTAAACTCATCAAACAAAATTCTACCTCTCCCCAACTTGTCACCACATGGAACAGGAAAAGATAAATCTATTAACCTCCCCTAAGTCATGTTTGGATGGGGAAGATGAGTTGAATGGGGAAAATGAATTGGTTTAGATGTGGTGTTCGAATGAGTGATTGCACGAAAAGCATATTTAGATAAGGTTGTTTGAAGGAGGGATTGTAGAAAAACTGTGTTTGGATCAGGGTGTTTGAATGAGTGATTGCACGATGTTTGGATAAGGATGTTTTGAGAAGAGGTTGTACAAAAATTTTGTTTGGAAAAGATGGTTTGGAGGAGGGTTGGAATGAGGGGTTGAGGAAGTATTTTCTACCCTAAACAAACATGGAGTCAATCCTACCCCACATTCCTTCCCCCTTAGAGATAGTTTTTGTTTAAACCCTGATGGATGTCCTAATTGTAGGGTCTAGGACGTTTAGTCCTAAAATAAAGTTCCCAAATTGAAATTTTAATCACTTAAATTCCCTGTCTCTTAAAGCTACTCTTAGGAAGAGAAATCTCCCTCATTATATAACTCATGAGCACAATCCAAGAAGTGGGGCATGGCACTCCAGTTATATAGGGAAAAAAAAGTAAAAACAAAATTTAGCCACTAAATTCTAAAGATACACAATTGACAGAGAATTTTGAAAAGAGTTGTTTTACCTTCTATGGGTTTGAGGGTAACACTTGCTTGAAAGCAACAGTTGGGGCTATTCTGCAACTCCTTCTCTGATGCTCTAAAACCAACTCTGCAGCAAACCAATCAAGTTTCTCAAAATTAGTCTGCTCTGCAATCCTCTTGCCTCCAAAGAGAACAGATTCAACATTCTTCTGTTTCAGCATCTCCTCTGCTAATCCAAGCAGCATATTTACATTGCTGGAACTTGGATCTGTTTCCACATTCGAACCGCACCGACCAATGCTGGATCCATTTGCCTGGCAACCCATACACAATTACCAAGTTTAACTAAAATTAGACAATTAAATACTCACCGACATGTCGATATTTACACATATCTCACTAAATGATATCGATATAGTACAAGCCAGCTTCAAAGTGCTCCCAGAATCATCAAAATAAGGAAATTGTTCTAATAAAGACAACCCTGTGAAGGTCCTAATGATTGATTGTGTTCTACACCAAGGGAAATAAAATAAAGATTTTATGTGCATGGTAGAAAATAGTGGAAGAAAGGAGCGGTTAATTTAAAACGTTAACAATAACAGAACCTCAAGTTTTTTTTTTAGTAGAAATTGGGGGAGGGGAACCACAAACCCTACATAGAGGGTATCATTGTTCTCAAATAAATGAGAGCTAAATACCAACTTTCAAAATCAAACTTGTGACTATGGTGTTGAATTGGATTACCATCAAACAATGAAACTAACGCGTCACTAACCCTTTCGGTATAAGAACCTCAAGTTTTAATATAACATAAATCTGGTGAAATGATGGGTCCCAATTGGGATAATGCAAACCATAACATATGGACAAGAGTAATTGAACAAGTGATAGGTGACAATTTTAGATGGTGCAACTTAATTGCTTTCAACAAAGACAATTGGCATTCCGTAAGAAGACATGCTACCAGTGATGGGAACCTTTTTCCTTAATTACTAAAAAGAAAGGGGAAATCTTGAAGGCCGAGATTGCAAATTGCAGAAAGTAAAGTGCCAAAATTTGCCCTTTTTTGGTGCAAGAGTTTGGAAACAGTCTACGTTTTAGTTCCCTAAAAAGCAGAGAAATAATGTAAATCCTTGATTATCTAATTTCACTATGGACCAGAAAATCAATTTCATTCTTAGATCATGTGGTCAACATCGATGTCTTTTTATGAATCCTCAAATCCCTTTTCTCTAGTCCACAATGCAAGATTCTTGTCAAAAGAAGAGAAATAAAGAGCCAATCTCCTTTTGTTAAGAAAACAGAAAAAACCCATTTCTTATTGTCTCACAGTCGGCCTATGCAAGAAATATGATTTATTATAGAAACCCTATTTTTAAAAGTTTTTTCTCTCCTTTTTTTTTTCTCCAACTGAAGATAAATAATGCACAAACAGTTGAAATTTAAGCCATCATTGTCTTCCACAAACAGCTCCTAAGGTGAAAAGTAAAATTTATCCGTGACACCACCACAATGACCGCCAAATTTAGATTTGAAAACTTACCTGACCTCTAATAATCAAAGATACAATTTGAAGTACTTTTACCCTTTTTCTTTTATACATAATGTAGCCACATTGTATTGACCTCAAAT
>JBBMKA010091468.1:0-13100 GCA_037833695.1 Sechiopsis laciniata
GTACAAGTTAGGGGGGAGGGGATCACAAACCCTACAAAAGGGTACATTACTTCTCTCAAATAAATGAGAGTCAAATATCGATTCTCAGGATCAAACCTGTGATCATGGTGTTGAGCTAGATTACCACCAAACAATGAAACCATTAGGCTACCGTCTTTCGATCCCTAAATAAATTTTTTATTTTTCTATATTTTGTATATAAAAATGACATTCACTCATATTTTAATACCATTTATAATATAGATGATCCCCCAAATTTTAGATTTTGTGAGTTTTTTTGTATATAGAAAATGACGTTCCAAAAATCTGGCCCCCCTAAACTAAATTTTCTAGACTTGCCCGGGCTAAGTCTATTATAAAGTTCACCCCTACTATTGGTAGGAGTGTACATGAGTTGGGTCGAGGGGATGTTTTGGACCAACCCAAAATTTCAAGTTGGTAAATCCACCAACCATTCAAACCCTATGTGTTAGAGCAAAACCTAACATATGTATTGTCAAGTTGAATTGGGTCATCGGGTTGTTATTTTTTAAAATTTGAATATATATTTTATATTTACTCTTAATTTTTAAAATAAATCAACCTGATATCTTCTAAATTTACTTTAAATTATAAAACATACATTCTTAAGACTTACAAAATATAAAATTAAAGTAAATTTAACAAATATATGTGTATGTAATTATGTTATAAGTAAAAAAAAAAAAAAAAATTAAAAAAACAAACTTTTAATAATACATTCGAGTTAGTCCGGGCTAACCTAAACTAATTTTAGGTCAATCCATGAACCAATCCCACCCATGAAAATTTCATTAATTTCAAGTCAACCGAAATCAAATACATTAAAAACCTAACCCCACACGTCAAATTGGGTTGGGTTGGTCGGGTTCTTCGGATATTTTTGAAAACCCTTGGCTTGAGTGTCAATTTTTTCATTTTCCCGTAGGATTTTGAGGGTTTTTTAGTTGCATCGTACATCATCACGCATAGTACAATTCAATATTTTTAATGGATAAGACTTTGTTACCTGATTTTATTTTTTAAAATTATCCGTTGTTTTTTAAGTGCATGTAAAACTTCAATAGTACAATCTGATATGATGTATGAAGTATCTAAGGTTATGTCTGGTTTCCCTTTTGCATTTGAGTTGGTTTAGAATCAAAATCCAAACCTACGTTTGGTTTACTGATTTTGGCAGATGGGTTTAAAATCATAAAACTCAAACAAAAAGAATAACTGAAAAACATATAAGGAAAAATATTAAATGAAAAAAATTGTATAAGAAAACAAAAAAATTATTAAAATGAAAAAATTGTACAAGGAACGAAATAAAAACATAAAATAAAAAAAAAATTGTATAAGGGAAAAAAAACGATTGAATGCCAATATATAAAAAAACTGAAGCTAACGAGGATATATTTAAAAAAAATGAAAACATAGTATCACGCGCCGAGATAACCGAGCATATGGTCCCCACGTGCCTACTCATCCCTTCCGTGTTGGTTTATTTTTTCTCAGTGCGCTAAATGAAATTTGATAACCCTTCCATTCCCATCCTTTCCCAACCCAGACCCCCAAGCGTATCCAAAATTAAAAAAAATATAGGGCTGGATTGGGAAAATAGTGATGAGAAATATATTTCTCGTCCCCGTCCCCATTTAGCTCGCCTCGATTTTTTTCATTTCCATTCACTTCCCGCCGAAATGGGGATGTACCGCCTCATTAGGGGTGGGTCCCCACGGGCCTTGGCCCCATAAAAAAATTGGACATCTCTATGTATGCCTTGTATTTGTTGAAGTTTGATATATATATATATATACACATGTTGGTTGTTATTCAAGGGCGGATATAGACTACAAATATTATGGGGGCCAAAAAATTTGTATGGGTCACAATAATGAAAACTTTGTTTATAAAATAATTTTAAAGACGGGGAGGTGTATAACAAAAGTATAAATTTAAAATGTAATATATATATATATATATACCAATTTATATGTGTAAAATACATCATTTTAAAAAAATTTGATGGGCTCATGGCTGGTACCCCTAATTTTTTAGAAGATCTGCCAATGTTGTTATTATGTCGTTATATTATCAATTTGATATTTGGCATAATGACATTATAAGTTCCATTGAATAATAAAACGTCTAAATAAAATAAATTAATCGTGAATATGGCGTATCTTAAAGATTAAAAAAATAATGACCTAATTGGTTGTCTTACATATTATTACCTCGTATGACGACTAGGATAGTGTCCATAAAAAGTGAATATTAGAGAATGAACTGTTTTAAACTTGTTTTTGAATTGTAATACTATGTTTATTTATCGAATAGAAGTTCCATATTAAAAAAAAAAAATACTCAAGCATGTTGCACCATACAAAAACTAGATTTTTAGGCAACTTTTTTTTTTTTTTTCGATTTCCAAAACAAAGAAAAAAAACTAACAATTAATTGTCATCGAAAAATACATGGTCACAGACAGCATAAAAAAAACATTGTCGAATACAATGTGTCATCATCGAAACAGCTCATTGTAGTAAGAGAAAGACTTATTAAAGACGACATATTGTTGGTGCTTTAGCAGGTTGACAACGAGGAGTCTTCGACGTAAGTATGAATCGGTGACGACCCATGTTTTTTGTTGGTCATTCCTTCGCTGATAGAGAATTTTAGATGACCAATTTAGGGTCGGCAAAAGGAATTTTCGACGACTTTTAGACTTTTTCTATATTTTGTTGTTGAAAAAGCTCAAATTTTTAGTGTGAGGTGTTAAATTGCACGTCTCAAGGAAGCCACGCGTCGAGGTTTGAGGGTTTTTTAGGCTCGAACTAGTTTTTTTGGTCTTTTTTGGATGTTGGTCGACATGGCTTTGACCGGAACTTGATCCAAACCATTGGTTTATCTGAATCGATTTTTTTTGTTATTCAGATCTACAGTTTGGTTGAATTAGGTCGATCTTCGTACCAAATATGGCCTAGTGAACCGACCCGACTCTCAATCTAATTCTCAATTGTAACAAGTGGAATAACCATTTGTATCTGGCTCTTGGATGATTTTCTCCCATTCTTAAATCAAGTTTATTGTTTTTTTTTAATTTTTTTTTTTAATGTATTTGCTTCCATTCATTTGTGACCATATTTGTTGGACTTTATGTTTTGAGTTTAGGTTTTGTCTTCCCTTTGTGCAATTCTAAATGACGAACTAATTTATAAAGGATGTACTAAGGTATTGAATAAGTTTACTTATTAGAGAAAGCTTCACCCCTTTACGGGATCAGAACATTCTTTTATGACAATTTCTTTAGTGGGATCTTATCCCCTAGTGAGTAGGATGCTTGTTGGGTTATCCCTTAAAGTCTTTTAACACTCAACACTTAAGTTTTTGAATTGTTGTTTCAGATTGTCGTGTTGGCTAGGATTTATTTCAAGCCTCGTTTAATCCTCTCTACAAGTGCTTCATTTACTTATTCTTTTGATTTTGATAGGTTTTCAATCTCTAGATGGATCCTCCCCTTTTGTAGGTGGGGCCAAAGGTTAGAGATGGGAAGAAGTTACCTCATAGTTTAATGTCCCTTAAGAAGGACAACTTTTGTAATTCTTTTGTTTTGTTTCGATGATATGTGTTTGACTTAAAAAAAAAAAGTTTTTAAACTTTAAACATTTAAATAAATCCCTAAACCCTAATCTTACAAAGGATATATATATATATATATATATCAAGAAAACCTAAGACATTGATCTGACCAACCGAAGCAGTGTCAATCAGTTGATTTTAACCCATGGTCAATAGGGAACAATGACATTTTACAAAATCGATTAGTCGTTCAGTAAAAAATTTAAAAATCTTTGATTGGCTGACCAAATTACGTAAGTATATATATGAGACTTCAATATACATTTTGAAAAAGAAGAATACTACCCATTTTTACCCTTTTTTTTCATTTCCCATGAGTGTTTGAATGACAAGGAATAGACATGAAATAAATTTTTGGTGAAAAGGGAACAAAACACACTCAAAATCAGTGTTAAATGAGCACGAAAGAGAAGAGAGAGTAAAGTTTAGGTTTGGTGGCAAAAAATGGAAGGGAGTAATATGGTATCTAGTTTTTAGTTTTTAGTTTTTTTTGTTAATGTATAATTTACAATCCCTTTATTTAAAAACTAAATTTCATGATGTTCAAATATACCTTGAACTTAAATTAGTAGCATTAATAACATAATTCCTCACTATGAATATCATCGTGTCATTAATTTTTACCGTCAAAATTCCAAAATTCCATGTTTGATCATGACACCATTGTTTACCAGTATTACAAATAGAAAGGAGATTAAATCTACACAAAAGAAGTCATTAGTTGTGGACATCAAAGATTCCCAAATAACTCTGGAAAAGAGAATTAATTTGTTCTTCATAAGATATAATTAACTTGAACTTACTTTGCCTTTAATAATTTCTTAAGGAATTTAGAAGAGAATTGAGGTTTAAAAAAATTAACATATATAAAAATCATGTCAAATTATGCCGTTTTTAATCTATATTTTGGGATTTTGAACTAATTGCAATTAAATGATAACTTTCTTTAATTTTTGTCTTATAATTTTAGGATTTAAAGCCTCAAGGTGCTTTGTCAAGACCAAGATAAAATATCAACCTTTGAAGCATGAATATTGCTAGAAGTTGGACTTCATTAAATGAGGTAGAAGATAAGGCAGATTCTGGGTGAATGATAGTCACAAATTCATGACTCAAGGAAGAAAGCAGAGATGATCACAAAGTAGAAGTTATGCAATTGATAATGATCAAAGAAGCAAATAGTGTTCCTTATATAGAATCCCTATTGAACAGAATACATTATAACAACTCTCTAAGAGTTTAATAACAAATTAAACAAATACAGCTGTGGTTAGCTCATAAGCTAACAAACTAAACAAAGGTTAATGTGCTTTCTTAATAGATAGCATTTCCATAGATTTTCCTTATCTCTCCATTTCAAAACCCTAAATAATTTTGAGACCTTTATATAGAAAATTAAAATATGAAACCAAATGTGGAAGTACTCTTTTCATTTTTCTTAGTTTTTAATGCCTTATATCTTTATTCTCTCTCTGCTCGATCAATTCAACAACTCATTTTTCTTCATCTTTTTCATTTTCTTACTTCTCTTTCCCCCAACACTTATATTTTTTTATTTACTTTTTTTTGAAATACCCAACACTTGTAATTATAAATACATATACTTATTTGTTTGATTTTAACCTACACAATATTGTATGAAAAAAGACCATACACAATTTTTAAACATGAGTAGTAAAAAAGTATACCCATGACAAAAAAAGGCAAGTAAGAGAAGACAAGTGTAATTGAAGATGAAATAGTAATTTAAGTCATCAATAAGAGCAATAACTTTCCTAAACTCGAATATAAATTACTTATACCAATTATTATTATTATTTTTCTGAAGTCACAACCGAAGATTCAAACCCATAAATTATTGATTATTGGGTATGCTCTCATGTCGACGTGCTAATGCACTTGCTAGGCTACACCAATTATTATTGAAATAAAAGAAAAATTGAAGTTTGGAACTTCAATGTAATGATGTGGCAAGTCACCATCTTAGGGGATGACATGGATGGATTAAGGAGGGACCCACAAGGGGATTTTGATAGTTCACGATAATTCCAGTGGGGTGCGAAGCATAGGGCAACCGTAGCAGAAATCTATGCATATTTTTGCCTCTGAGAGTCTCTGATTGCCCACTTCCATTTTCGCCTCTCTTTTCTTTCCACTTCTCTCTTTCAGGCAAGCTTCCATTTATTTATTTATTTATTTTTTTTTTTCCCTTTTCGCTTCTGCTACTTCCAATATACTATGAACCGAGCAAAAACAAAGCTTTGTTTGTTTCAATCTTACTTTTTTTCTTTTGGGTTTGATTTTTTTGGTGTGATTGCTGAGTCGAGGATGTTGTCTAGGGTTTTTAATCTTTGGGTGCTTTTTTTTTTTGGTTGTGTGTATTTTGTGTACATTCGCTTTTTTATTGGTTGAATTGTTAGCTCTTGCGGTTCTCCGATTTGGGTTTTTCTTAATTTTGGGTGTTTTGGGCTTTTGGTTTGTGATTGGTCAATTTTCGCTTTTTGGGTTTTAAGTGTGTGTGGCTGATTATGCACTGATTGGTCAATCTCAGATACCCTTGTTGCCATTTTAGTTTAAATCCCTTGTTTTTGTTTAGAATGTAAAAAAGCTTTGGACAAGTTTATTGTTGTTAATGTCACCAAGGGATGTAAAACAGCTCCAATTTTCGGTTTCCATTTTAATTATTTTATTTTATTTTATTTTTAATTTTTAATTTATTTATTGTTGTTAGTATTGTTTTTCATAAATCTCTAGTAATGTTAATTTGGAGTTGGTTTCTTTATTTTTCTGCAAGCAGTTTAGGATGACTGAACCATCCAAAGTTATTCACGTTCGAAATGTTGGCCATGAAATCTCGGAGGTTCATTCTTTTTCCTTTTCACTTTATCTGTCAATTTGAAATATGATAAATTTTTTGTTTTGAATAATCTCTGCAAATGCATATTGGTAAATGAGCCGTTGCCAATGGCACATGCTATGCCCTGTCCATGTTTCACTTAGGGATAAGCTACCTTGGAAGTATGATTGCTCTTGATGTAATTTACATCCATTTTCTTTTTGTTAGGAATTATGCTTTTGATAAGAAAAATGAAAGAATACAAAACAAGGACCTACATGTAAGGACTCCCATCCAAAAGAACAATGCCAAGATCAACAAGTAGACATTAAAACTAGCCACCTCCCAAACCGTGTTACCCGATCTCTCTAATTTTCTAAAAATTCTATTGTTCCCTTCTCTTTAAATAGGGAAACATCTCCTCCATCATAGATTAGAGATCGCCCCACAAACCTTGAATTAGACCAATGTCCCCTAAGGTATTAAGAAAATCAACACGCCAATGAATGATCAAGGATCTCCTCATGCTTATGTCTTTCTACAAAGAATGCACCATTTCAGGTGCAACACATAGGAAGAATGCCTCTAGGCATGATCCATGGTATTAATTCTCCCACTTAACACTGCCACAAAAAAACCTTAACCTTATTTGGAGTTTAACTTTTCAGAGCAAGTGGAGAGTGGAGAAAACCGAAGGTATGAGAAGAAGGGGTTGAAAAAATATTAGATAGCTAGGTTGTTGTAAGTTTCATCTGTATCATCAAACATGATGGATTATACATTTTTGTGGGATATCTGATCCATAAATGGGTAAAAAAAGTTAAAGTTAATGTTGAGAGCAGTTTTGATTTATTGCCATTTAATGTCCACTAAAACTTAGGAGCACTGCTTATTGTGTTAGAAGTTTTTAAACTGCAAGTACAATTTCACTTATGATTTGATTCAACCAAGCACCAAATGAGATAAATCTCAAAGAACTCTCAACTAGAATTGTTACAGATGTTTGAAAGTATATCAATGCTATATGCTTCCTTGGAGGTCTTAGGTTCGAGCCCCACAAGTGGACTTAATTGTAAAATCTCTTGTTGTCTCCCGAGTACAGTGGAGCGAAGCTCTGATTTTTCAATTTTTTTTTTTTTAAAGTATATCAATGCAATAGACCAATCAGAATCCTTACAAATGCTTCTTCACGGATAAGAAAAAAAATTCAGAGATATTGATTCTAGTTTCTATTCAATTTTTTTTTCCAATTTAAATAGATTTGAGCTTAATAATCCAACAAAACTAACACAATCAGCAATTTCAAAGAAATTTACCAACCTTCTACTATACACAAATAGTACACACAACAATTCCCTTCTTGAAAACAAAATCGTCGTCTAGTTCAAAACATAATGAAGTTGTGAATGTTGTTCTGAAGCCACTTCTGTTGTTGATTTGGGGAAAACTCTGCCATCAAGACTCCATTCAATAGCTTATACAACTTTTGAATAGTAATAATTTTGCAAACTCCAATTTTTTGTTTGTGGTATCTTGGAAAACCATAATATTAAATTTAAAATCTCCATCTAACTTCTCTTATTTCGTTATTTTTCGTAAATCTCCACTAAAATTGGGTTTCGATACCAAAATTGATGCAACTAAGAATTAAAGGAGGGAAATAATCAAGAACTTTCAACCGAAACTAGCACCCGTCTCTATTGATTAATCAATGAAGTGGTTTTTTTTCTGTAACAAAAACCATCTAGAACTCTCAACCAAAACAGTTACTGATGTTCATATGTATAGAAATATGTGAGATTAACTCAAAACAACCAAACTAACAAACTATCACAGTTAATAAAATCAAACAAAAATTAACAAAGAACTCCTAATTATACGTAGGTTACACTACATCATGATTCGTGATAAATAGTTGAATATTGCTATTTGTATCCTTGGCTTTTTATTTTTTTCAATCAAACAATGAAAGTTCTTTCTTAGAATAAGTGGAACATTGCTTTGTTGTTTAATAAAGTATACCATAAATTGAAGCATACTTGATGCATTGGGGGTATTGGCTTGGCTAAAATAGTACTGATTAATGTTTCCCAACATAAATGGTACAAACCCAATTGCTTAGGTCTGAGCTTGCTAAGAAAATATTACATTATATATAAATATCGTTAATTCGTTGGCAGACGAAAGGTAGTATTTTGAAAAATTGTAGAGAGAGGTCTGTGGGATTTGCTTGCTTCCCCTCCTTTTTGTGTGAAAAGAGTTCCTTTGAGGCAAGCTGGGGTGTGTGCCATTTTGTTGGAGCTTTGGGGAGAGGGAAGGAAACAATAGAATCTTTAGAGGGTTAGAAAGAATGATGGGTGATGTGTGGACCTTCATTAAATTCTATGTTTTTCTTTGGGTCTTTGTTTCCAAGCCCTTTTGTCATTATTCTATTTTACTTGATTGGAGGTTGTTTTTCATGGAGGCCTCCCTTTTGTGGGTCTTTTCTTTTATATGCCCTTAAATTTGTACTCTCTTGAATTCTTTCCCCAATGAAAGCATGGTTTTCTCAAAAAAAAAAAAAAAAAAGATAAAAGAAAGAAAACAGATTGCACGGTGGCTCTCTATTGTGATATCTTATGTTCAACATTTATATGTACTATTTTAATGTGTATCTTTGCACATCCTTCCATATCTCGTTTTTTTTTTCAAATCTGTAAATTCCTTTTATATTCTTGCAGAACGATTTACTTCAGCTATTCCAGCCATTTGGTGTCATAACTAAGCTTGTGATGCTTCGTGCAAAAAATCAGGTTTGACTTCACTCTAATACAGTAACATATCTGAGGTTGTCCCATATCTGAGCTAAAGTGGAATATTCTTTGTGTGTGATTGTATCATGAATTCAGGCTCTTATCCAGATGCAAGATGTCCCCTCAGCAGTTAATTCTTTGCAGTTCTTTGCCAATGTTCAACCAAGCATTAGGTATCATTATGCTGTTAAAATTCATCCTTGACATTTGATTTACTTTTTTTTGGCTGTGTTTTCTTAACTTGGAGTGGCATGTAATAATATTGTAATAGAGCTCTGATTGTGAAAATAAATAACAGGAAGAGTGGAGGCATCTGTTAAATAGTTAGGATGCTAAAATATGAGAGGTCTATTGTACTTTGTAACTGAAAGCACTCAAGTGAGAGTGACACTTTAGCTAGTACTTAGGAAGGAGGACTATGGTAGACAGTGGAGTTGCTTAGGGGAGCCAGGGATATATTGATTTTTCTGAATCACCACTTGACTGAGCATCTTTCATTCTCAAGTAAACCAAGGAAGTCTAATATTGTGGTAATAGAGTTATATTGTTCTAGGGAATGGTTGTGATAAAAAGATGGGAGCAATTTTTGAAGTTTTGATTGCAAGTCTTGATGCTGCCATTTGGTCTTTTTCTGAAGTTCCAAGTTTATTTGTTGTTGGAAATTAGCGCAATTGCTGTCAAGAAGGAAGATGAAGGGAAATGATGAATTAGAGATCTTTTCTGTAATTGTGTTGTTTGTTAGTTTTGTTTGTGTTTTGGCTACTTTTTCCATGAGCTTTCCTTTTTTGACATTTTCCTTGTGTAGTCTTTCATTTTTTTTCTTCTTAAAGAAACTGGTTTCAAAATAAAGTTAAAGACACTTGAATGGCACTATTATGAGAGCATACTGAAATGATGGATGAAGGAGGGTCAGGTAGTAAATCTACTAAGGTTTTGTTGCTAAATGAAACGTGATCGAGGAAACTCAAGGGGCCTTTTATTCAAAGAAGAGGAAACTCAGTGCCTATATTTGATAGGGAAGATCTTACCATGCTGGTTCATTATTTTGTGATGAATAGATAATAAGAGAGAGAAGCTTGAAGCAACTATCTTGTGTTCATTGGAGGCTTGGAAATTTGAAGTGGTTATATGGAGTTCATTGCCGGAAGAGGAGCTTCAAGTGGCCATACCATGTTTGGTGGGAGAGGCTTTGTCATGGCATTAGTGGACTAAGGAGAAAAGGTTGATTGGCAGTTTGATGAAAGTTCATCTCTTGTTATAGTAGTTTCTCATCAACAAAAGAGGGAATATTGTGTTTGCTACATCAAGACATCTAACAAATCAATGATAAGTACTCTACCTTGCAAATGAAGTCAAGGGCTCCCTTCACTCCTAACACTAAATCCATTAGCTAAAGATTTGTACTTGCTTGGTTAGTAACCTGAACTTAGACCTAGAATGATCCTACCTAAACATGTGATATGTTCACTAACGAAGGCAGAAGTTCTGACTCGTAGGAAACTTAGGAAGGACTATGTTTTAACTTGTAGGAAACTTAGGGAGATATGATGGATAGCTTTTTCTAGGCTATCAATGTAAGGAGCTATCGATGGCGGGTTATCTAATGATTATGAAACATGCAAAGTTTTTTTTTTTTTTTGAAACAAGGTATCCACGCCCGTCCCTAGGCTAGGCAATGAAACGTGCATAGTTGGTATAGTTGTTTTCAATAATGTACATGGATAAATTGTTTTGGGGGAGGATCGGTCTACAATCGAGAAACAATGAGTAGTGGAATTAAGGTGAAACTTTACCGCCATTTAGATGTGCCTATAACCTTGACGATGTAAGGTCAAATAGGCAAATTGGAGGTAATACTATTAACGAATAGCAGGGAACTTTGTAATTTCATTTGCATTGTGCATGTAAAAGAGCTCTAACTACCATTACCCATGGGAAATCAAATGAATTTTGGCATATGCGGTAGAGGGAAGCCTAAGGTTGGGAATTTTCAAGGTGTAATACTATAAGAAATTTACAAGTAATTTTTTGAGCCCGCTCTTTACATTTCATCTCTCAATTCCTTTGTACGCAAACCTTAGTGTTGAAACCAAAAACCCACCCGATCTTCTCTCTTCCAGCCCTGGGGACGAGGAAAGTTAGCCACTGGCGGCCAAGCTTCTCTTCATCACCACTATTTGACTCCATTCGTTACTCTGTTGTTGCGAGTTCTCTATTTTTCTTCCACCATCGACAACATTCTCTATTCCTCATTGATCTTTTTCTAGCATCAACCATATTTTTTTTCCAACAAGGATGCCACTGTCTCTTTCTCTTTCTTTCTCTTTGAGCTGCTCCTCGTTGCATTTCGCCTCCTATTTAATCTAAGGTCTTTGGCACCATGTCTTTGCTTTCAATTGTCGTCGCACACTCTATCGACGTTGTGCTCCAGCTTAGCAGATGTGCTTCTGACGTTTCAACCCCACCTTTGCTTCGACTTCCTTCCTTCGGTGCCATCACCTTTGACGAGGCCACATCAAACTACTTTTTTTATCTTTTGATGGACCCACAAGACTCTACTGACACCACCCGTGTGCTTTCTACCATTACTATGACATTCTTCAAGCAGACATCAACGTTGCAACTCTCCACCATACATTGGGCCACGGATGTGCATTTGGGGCTTTATATTTTGCGAGTGTAACACTCACCTCCTTCAGCCTTCGACAAGTACAAGTAGTGGCTTTGTGCATCATTCTTCTTCAACAACCATCATCCAACATCAATAAACACATCAAAACACTTTTCTTTCTCTTTGGCTATCATCAACTTTATCGAGGACAATAACTTAGGATATATTGTTCCTTCTTCTCCAGCGACATCAACACATAAGTCTTTGCCTACACCTTTCTCTTTTGCGTTCCTATCTCTTTGTTTGAGATTCCTTTTTGTTACTTTTGCGTTGGGGCTTGTATTATTGGTTTGAACTTTTGTTTATTGCCTTATGTTGGCCTATGTAATCGTCATCTGCTTCTTCCCTTGTTTTGATAGGGTTCTATGCAACTTTTTCACTAATCAATAAAATCGTTTTTGTTTCCTTTAAAAAGGGTGTAATACTATCGTCATCAGACTTCACGGGGGTCAAGGACTTCTTATTGCCCATAGGGAGCTTATGTGTATTAGTGAGACTTGGGAGTGTAATGGTTCTCAAACTTGGGAGCAATGGTGGATCAAAGTAGTTGGACATGGAGCTTCATATTGGTGAATGGTCAGTTTGACCTTTTGTAACTTTACATCAGACGAAAAGTTATCAAGCCTCATGAGAGAGGGTAAAATAATGAAGTTTCATAAAAAAACAGACCTCAATTAAAATGAGGCTACAATTGTCTCTCAATTTTCATTGCCTAATGATACCAGTATGTGTTCTCACACGTCTGTTAATCGAGGAAGGCTAGTGACCAAACTCTATTTAGTAGTTTCTTACACCTCAGCTCGCATCTAATATGATTTTGTGTTCAACTTGCTGAAGTGTTGGGGCTGTGGACTGCCATTACAAACCTGAGAATCCTCAAAGTTTTTATTTGTTTGAAGATGCTTCATCCAAGATGCAACTTGGGACCATGCTTCTACGAAAATGCAACTTGGAAACATGTGTCCTAACTCTCACTTTCATGGATCACGATGAGGTGGCTTTTTAAGCACAAGATAGTTACATGCCCAGATTCTAAAATTATATAGGAAGATGATACGTTTTGGGCCTTAGCATTATTAAGAAATAATATAGGGGTATGTTAGCAATTACTTAGGGAATAAGTTAGGGTTTTGTTATAAATAGGAGATGTTAGGGTAGG